>JAVXUP010002889.1:0-100246 GCA_033070095.1 Escallonia herrerae
CGCGCTCCACCTTAGATGTCGAACATGCTTCGACCCGTTTTTCGGAGCGTGCAGCATTATGAGGGGCTTCGCTTGTAGTGCTCCAGCATGAGGACCCTTCGCAGTTGGATAGGCTGGCTTTTTAAGACACTATCTCAGTCTGGGGTGCTCGCATGACACTAGGCATGCCTGAACTGTGATCATGTCTAACGCTGTTGGTGATCGTCAACGCCCCTGGGACGATGACCCCCCGAGGCACTCTGAGATGGGTGCAGGTTTTTTGAGGGCATCGCGCTTAGTCTGCCTGATAGTCGGGCGTAGAGACCCTCCTTAACCACTGCCAGGTTCTCTGTGTCTCGACGCAGTGAGGGCTTTGGACCGGTGGCTAGAGCAAGGGCGTTCTTTGATCATCCCGATGTTGTGTGGTCACTGGTTAGTCTTCTCAGACAAGCAGAGCAAAGCTGTTTGGGGCAGGCAAGGCAAATATGCAATCTGACAGTTTGAGGAGCACTGACATTTATGGGTCCTCTGATGACATGTTACTCCTAGGGGCGCCACGTGTCGATTGATGATACATGCTTACTTTTTGCTTGTAAATAGTTGACTTTTGACTTCATTTTGGACAGAGAGTTCCATTCGCTAGAAATCACTTTCTCACTCTAGAAATCCAGAGCTACAGGATTTCAGAAAGAGAGACATAACTTGACCCCAATGCTCGACCCTAACATTGGACATTGACTAAACTCTCGGCTTGGAATGGTGTCTGTTGGCCCAATTTGCCTTAGCCTTCCCCCTTGCAGCATTGCCGCTCGTCAGCTCCTGTCTGGGAAGCTTTGCACTCTGTCCTTACTCCACCCTCACTGTGTCCTGCTACTATATACTTGGCAGCTGACTCGGATTGTATCCTGTGTGGCACTTCCACGTAGTCTAAGCACCCGCTTCCTTGGCATCATTGTGGTTTGTACCTGTTCCTGGAAAAGATGTAAAAGTTACATTTTTTGTTCGAAATTTAATCAATTGACCATATAAAGACTAAATAGAAATAAACTGTATGTTCTGTATTATCGATTAAAGCCTCTGTATCCTCTCCTTACAAGATTCATCGTGATTTGAAAATCTTTTCTAGTAAGTTTTCAATCTTCATCGCAATTTTCAATTTGCTTTTACTTTCCTCAAATAAGGTGTATGGTAAAAATAACTTATTCGGGAACAAACAGATTCTCTAAAAATAGAGGTAATTCAAGCTCTATAAGGACCAACAGTTTATTTTAGAGGAACTATGAGGGTGGAAATACTTGTAGACTGCTGAATGAGTATTATATATGGTATATATTTGATGAAAATCCGAGACGGTATCGGTACCAATACGTACCATTGCATGGAGAAGACCGGTATGCACTCCGATACAGTATTGATAACTATGCATATATGGACTCTTGGGTATATTCTGTTGCACCTCTCTCGGACTGCATCACATAGTTTAGAAAACAATAAAAAGGCATTCGAAATAGTTCATGCATCTAACCAGTGCTGCTGTGCACCAAGGTAGTACGGACACCTCTCCTAGGTGGAGGTATGGTGTCCTAAACGGACGGACACCCCGACATCCTCCGGACACCGGCCGACACGTGTCGGACACAGCTAATTAGTGTCGGAATTTTTTTTAATTTCCGACACCGTGTCGGACACTTTATCGACGAGTGTCGGACTGTTTGGGGCAAATTTCAGATTTTTTGAACTATTACTGTCTTCTTCTCTCTCACCTCACGGCCGCCTTCTTCTCTCTGACCTCACGGTTGCTGTCTGCCGACCACATCAAGGATGTCGCCGGTGTTGCCGGAGCTCAGTCGACGAAGATCCAAAGCTGAAGCCAACAAATCTGACGGCTACAGTCGCCAAAGGAAGAGAAGCCAGTTGTTGTCGCCATCACCGTCACCGTCGCCAGAGGTCTCGTCGTCGTCGCCAGAGTCTCGCCGTCGTATCCGAAGATCCTCCGCCACTGTCGTTGACCCACAGGTCTCTTTCTTCTCTTATCGTCATCTCGTCTCCTTTCCTTTTGTCCTCTCATTTCTTTCCTGTTCTTTTTTCTTTTCTCCCGTTGTCCTCTCGTTTCTTTCCTTTTCTTTTTTCTTTTCTCCCTTTGTCCTCTTGTTTCTTTTTTTTTCTTTTCTTCCTTTGTCGTTGCATTTCCAGTACATTGGATTAAATAAATATTGACCAGATAAATTATAACTTGTATTTGAATTCCTTGTTTTGATAGTTTTTCATTATTGTTTGTTATTTTAGATTGTGGAATATATTTGATATTTATTAAATATATATAATAAAAATATATATTAAAAAATAGCGGTGTCCTGCGGTGTCCAAAATCTGATTTTTTGGAAATTGTGGTGTCTGGTGTCGGTGTCCGACACCGACACCGTGTCCGTGCTACCTAGCTGTGCACTGAGTAGAGGGGATGTACTTATGTGTAGCAGCAACCCTGTAGCTAGAAGACTTGGCAAGACATCCATGGAAGATGAACCGCCATGGTCCTCTTGGATAGAGAAACCCTTCTTTCTTGTCGTCTTTTGCACCTTCTTTTCTTGTCTTAGGTTGGTTGGCCTGCTGATCAGCATTTTTCTTTGACACAACTCCTTCACCTTAATTATTTTTAAAAGTTGATCGTCCTGCTTGCGGCTATTTCTAAAACAACCTCTTGGTTTATTGGCCTAAAGCATTTTGTGAGCATATTGTTAACTTTGCTGTCGTAACCTACTCAAGTATCTTGCAAAGAGATGTTCGTCACTTTGTCATCAGTGATTTGCTGCTACAGCGGTTGATTACATTCATCTGTACAAGCATCTACATACCTGCTCCGTTTTCGTCAATTATCCAAACACTAAAATGTCTGAGCGTTGTCAATCAGTAAATAATCTTTTCATTTATGTTTTGTAATAGGAAAATCTTATTCCAGTCTGTAATGCTTGAATTTTCTGTTCTTTCGCCCACCAACTCACAGAACTCTGTGAGTTTTGATTTTGTCAGGAACTTATTTATGTTCGATGACCCGCTCACAGTCTTTATCCATTCAACAAATTCCTGAGCATATGTTAACACACTGCTCTGCACTATCAGTAGTTGTAATGGCCGTCATATAAGTATCCTAAGCATGTTTTATCCATTAATCCATGATGATTTAGTTCTTTAAATAAAAGGGAAAGTCATGGTGACAATGGGGCAATGGGACGTCTGGGCTACCTTACAGGCACGGGTCCTTTTAACATTTGGTTTCTAGATTATCAATCAAATTCTTTGTTAGCTATATAATATATTTAAAGGCAATATGGAAAATAGTAGAAACGGACTTCATACTTGTAATAGTCCTGAGAAGTCTGTCACTGTTTTGTCTAATTTCTAATTTCAGCTGGAGATCAACGGACCTGGACCAACTTTCATGGACTCCAGTGCTACAAGTTCCTACTTGCACAAAGAGGTGAGGCATTTTTTGCTACATAAGAATTAGTTTGGAATCATTTGTTTAGCATCTTACGTACTTGAGCTTTATTTACATTTTCCAGGTTAAAACCAACATAAGTATTTGCTATTTTTGATATTGATTCTTTCTACATTTTAAAAATGCATGTGTAAGACCCCCTCCTCATCCCTGAAAAAGAAATTCACCCGTATGCATGCTTCTAAGTGAGACATATCACTCCCCATGCATGCTTAATGTCTATAGATGACTTGTATCACGTATTTGGAGTTATGAGTAGAGCTGAGATCTGAATTTTTTGACTTGCAGGATATTACACTTGTTTGGAGGAGGAGAGGCGGAAGCAACTATAGAAAGCTAGCCCATCATAAGTGGTGTCAAACTGTTCAGCTTGAGCCTGATGTGATCTCGATGTCCTTCGTTCCAATCTCATCGTTGTTGAGTGGAGTTCATGGGAGTGGATATTTGAGTCATGCCATAAATCTCTATCTACGTTGTGAGAAAGAAATCTATCTTCCATAAGCAATTATACTTCCTTGGGTTTTAATACTGAAAAGGACCTCACCTGTCACGCAATTTTATAAGTAGGACCTCAATTTAAAAGTTTGTTAACAGATGGCCTAAACTTATCAAAACCAGGCATCGTGTCCATTTACTCTTAACGGAGTCATATTTTTAGGGGTATTTACGTCTCTTAGAGAAAAAAGAAAAACTTGGTAATTTCTTGTTTTCTTTTTTGTTTTTCTGTCCTCTTCTTCTTTTTCTCTTCTTCTTCCTTTGCTGAAGCACAAATTCCACCACTTAACAGCTGCTAAACATTCAGAACTGCTAATCGCCGCCACCAACCACCATCACCATCATTGTCACCTCTACAATTCAACATCGATGTCCATCATATAAATCTGGGTATGGTGGATACTCTCTAACTTTATTAACAGATTGCACAGGAAATCCAACAATATTTCCCGATCTGAAGTTTGATCCCATTACCTAATTTTGTAGGCAGTTAATTGCTTGAAGGTCCCCTTACACTATCCTCATTGTAAAAGCTGAGAAGCACTAGCCAGAGCTGCCTGACCCATCCGCTCTTCTCGCTTTTGAGCCTCCCCTGGGAAACATGATTGAAGTGAAACATTCGAGGGTCCTTCACTTTGGCGTCCAGCACAGCCATATCTGGGTAGCCATTTTTGAAACCGGTTTCAATTTTCAGCTATCCATTCTGAATCGTAAACAGATGGTTGGTTCCTGGCGGGGTGGTCAGCAGCGGCATGGGCGACCGAAATAAGTTTGATTGAGTTTCTTGATTTGGATACCAATGAAGCCCATAATTTTTGTTGCCTCTCACCTAAAGGCACTATTATCACTGCAAAGACCCCACCCTGATTTTGCCATGCTTAGTGGTGTAACAGCGTTGGTGGTTATTTATGGCATCAGTATTGGGTTGATGGTGATGATGGTGGTGGTGGGATTGGCGATGCTGGGGATGTGGTCAGATTGGTGATTTGGGGTGATAGGGTTGCAGTTGTGAGAGTAGGCGGTTTGGTGGCCCTAGTGATGGTGACGGTTTTGCAGTGGTCTCAGTGGCAGTGGTCAGCGGAGGTGGTCACAGAAGCAGCAGCGATGGGTATGATGGCGATATTGGGGTGGCTGTGGCAGCAGCTGATGGTGGTGAATATGATGGGGAGGATGTTGGAATGGTTCGGTGATGGGTGTTGATGTTATTTTACTGTCGTAAACTTTTTGGACAAGGAGGTTAAGTTGTAATTTTAATTTGTGGGGTAAGGTTGATGGCTTGGATAGCTCATGTGGCACTGCCACAGTGCCACATCACTTGGGAAAGTAGCAAAAGTCAGTAAAGCCCCTGTAATATTATTGTCGAAGACAATATTTACCTAACGACACGTTTCCTTTAAGAGAAAACAAACAGAAGTCCTTTTATTGGGCTTGAAAAGTTAAGGTCCTACTTCAAAATTGAGGTCCCCGTCCTAAAACTGTGCAATAGTTGATATCCTTGTAGTATTAAAAACGCTATTTTCATTATTCCGCTGGTTTCCTCTTTGTTTCCTGCATCTTGTAATGAGTGCGAAAGAGTTTCCCATGCTGAACTGAGATGTTCTGAAAAAACAATTGTCTTGAAAAAATTTCCGTCATGAGTTTGTCATTAACGTGATAGTCATTTGTTTACATCTTATCATTGTTAAGTGGAGGTCACGGGAAGGCATTCTTGAATCATGCCATAAATCTCTATCTACTCGCGCGGAAGAAACTTACTTTTTAAGCAATTTCATTTTTAATATTATACACTAGTTTTCTATTTTCAGCTTCTTGTTAATGGGGTTTAAGAGTATGCTGAACTGATATGTTTCAAGTATCCAAGTCTGCGGGATGAAAACATCTCTTGCATAATTTGTTCATTAAAATGAACCATTTTTATTCCAGCCATAGCTCTTAGATACTTGAGTTAGGCCAAGATAACATCAGATACTGACCAGTTTTCTTTGATACATTGTGAGACCTTGTGGATTAGTATGATATCATGTATCAAAATTGTCTTTTATGATTATCCCTGAATCAAATTGCTTCTACTAGTCGTGAAAACATAATATGTAATCGTATACGCGAAGGGTGGTGAAACCTCTTTCGAAGAAGTATGTGTTGAACCTAATCTAATTTACAAGAATACTTCAAAAGTTATCCGTTAATTGCTGCATTACAAATGCTGTGCTGTCATGGTCAGTTATTCTGCTTGCAAAGGATATAGGTTAGCTCTGGTGCATGGCATAAGTTCGACGGATGATAGTAGAATAGAGTCATAAGAGTCAGAATGGACTTCTACTTAAATGAATGCAAAAGTTAGAATTCCCGGAATGTATCTTCGCTACAGTTGCTATGTGGTAAATAGATTTTGTTTTCGAGGCTATGAAAGGTTGTGCACGTGGAAGCAGAGTCTCTGGATTACAATAGTACGAAACTAAGTTGCACGAAACTGGCAGCGTTGGAAATAGGAGCACGTAAGCATAGGCATTTAAAGGGGTTTAACATTGGCAACCCAGCTTCAATTAACTAATTGTAATGTGATTATGTGTATTCCTATATATTTGGACTCTGTACTTTCTCCTGGAGGCAACTCATATACCTAAGAGATGGTGTTGCAATGCGTGAAGCTGGGTGAAAAATCTAGGGTCATGTCTACTCTTCTTCTTCTACTTCTATTGTTTGAACAAGCTCCGATCTTACCTTGAAGCGAGCTCCCAAAGAGCGCCTAGATTGAAACAATCCAGATCTCCATATTTCAGCAGTTCTTCTCTATTAATTCTGTTATCCATGTGCGACAGTGATTGTTAAATTTCATCGTTGCATGTGAGTTTGAGTACATATTATCATAAATCATGTAAATTACTAAGAGTTTATATTGCATATTACTCTACACTCCTTTAAAGATGAAGTTAGCAAACAATTTTTGATAGAAAAGTGCTTCTCTAGACAAATAACTTAAGAGCTTTTTGCTCATATTAAGTACCTTTCTTGTTTATTTATGTGAATACTTGTATGCTTGTAGCAAAGTTCCTAGTGTAATCTGCAAAAGCAAATTCTCATTATTTTTGGCCTCAAAAGTTTTGAGTTTTTTTTCCCCTACTGTAGATAAACCACCAATTGAAGAACTTTATCAGTTTTTGGAGTTTCAGCTTCCAAGGCAGTGGGCACCAGTATTTGGTGAGCTTGCCGTTGGTCCTGAAAGGAAACAACAGAGTGGTGCATCTTTGCAGTTCAGCTTTATGGGTCCCAAGCTCCATGTTAACACAAATCTGGTAATTCTTATTCTTCTTGACAAAAATAAAATGGATTCTTCATTTATGTGCCGTAGAACCTACTAAGCACCATGCTTTTACAATCAACAAGGAGCTGGTGGAGAGAACTGTAGTGCTTCTAGTTTTCTGTTCATTTATTCATGTTGTACGTTTATCTACAGAATCAGGAGCAAAATGTGGATCTGATATAGTATTTCAAAACAGTGTTCGAGAGATTTGCAAAATCCTGGTTTGAAATAGTTGTCAATCTCGGAACCTGTAATTTCAGTTCAATCTTAGGTTCTCAAGTTCAATCTGGCTAAAGAAAGCAAGAATAGATTTTGCTGGTCTGGTTCATGCCTGAAAAAAGTTTAGCATAAATTCAACTAAGTTAATGTCCTTGAGCCTACCGGGGTTTATCATTCGGGTGGGAGTGTGGTCTTTTTTCTTTTTTTGGGGTGGAGGGCGGGGCTGGGTGGGGGTTGGGGTGTGATATTAAAAGAAAGAAAAGTGAGCTGATGTGAGTAACCTTACCATATTGTCCATTTATTTGGTTGTCTAAAATATTGTCTTGAGTATGGTTAAAGAAGTGCAAGATCATTTTTAACTGATCTTGGCCGGTGAAGTTTCTATCATCATAGCTTATTTTTGTTCAAGCTATCCATGGAAGCAATTCCGTAAGGTTGGGCTTACTGCAATGGCTTGTGATCACCTGCTTGAGCGTTATGTCAAAGGTTTAGGTGCAATGGGTCGGGTTATCTGCTTTTTAACGCATAAGTGTACAAAATCTGAAAGTTCCGGATCGATTTGTGTTGGATCATGTTTTCATAGATTATTGATGCATGGCTATGTGAGGAAAGTTCATTTGTACCTTTTTTCAGATAGAGCGTCCAATCACATGTACAAAAGCATATAGGTATCCTGAAGTCAATTTATTTGCACTTCTCGGCCTTTTGATTTCTTCTCACAACAGTGAGTCAGGATTATTAATTTTTAGCTTGATATAGCCGTATAGATTTAGATCAAACTAATCAATCATTCTACTGTTTTCATAAATGGAAGTGGGAATCATAGCTACTAGTTAGTAGCGCAATCTGGCGTCATTGGTAGAGGCTTCCTCCTGTCTCTGTCTGACCTCTCATTGTTCTCTGCTTGATTCTGCACATGCCTTAAAATTCCGTTAGTTTTCTCAATGTTGTCCAAGAAGAGAATGTGTCTTCGTCCCAATATCTTGGGCGCTTCAATGAAGGCACTCTAGAGATAGATAATTTGGACGAATGTGTGAAGTTCACGGCCTTTATGAGATGATAAACTGAGACAAGTGTGTGCAGCTTTGTTGAGCATGCTCACAAAAGCACGTTGAAGCGACACCATCTTAGTTTAACTGATATATGTTCCCTCTATGGTCACTTGTGCTATCGTGTCGCATTTGAATTGCAGTGGGAGTTCGGATCTCCTTGGAGAGGGGGTATCCTGACACAATAAGGGTCATGGAGGAGCCCTACCTGGTTGCACCCATCTAGTGTCTCTTATGAGAGCAATGTGAGAGAGCTACCTTTACTTGAAAGGCTTTGTAGATAACAAGAGCCGCTTTGAGTTGTATGCAATTCTAAGCGATATCCGGCTCAAAGTGGGATCATTGCTGGAATTATAATGTTAACTATAACTTGGATGCGAGGAGCATTGCAGATACTTCACTCAGTTCACGGGCCAGTTAAGGAGTGCTCTTCCATACTGCTCTGACAATGGATAGCCAGATCGCTGGATGTTCTTTTGAACCAGAGTGAAACGTACTCGGGGGTACTATGTTTCTGAAAGGCCAAGATCACTACTCATGAAAGACTGAACGTTATTCTCTCCTGGAGTTATCGATGATGCATTTGAGCTCAACGATTGCTCTAGTCAAATCTGGATGGGGAGGGTTGAATAGTTGATGATTGGTTTGACGACAGAGGTTATCTCCCCTGAGAGAAGGGGTAGCCACACGAGTATTGTGGGGCTATGGCTTGACTGTGATATGACTGAGAGACGTGACTTTGATCTGTTCTGTGTCGTCTCAACAATTGAGGTTGCAGGTTTGTTGAGATCGAGATCCGCTAGAATGACGAGAGTGGCTTGCCATGATTTCTTTCTTTGGTTCTACTGATGGTGCCGATCTGTTGCTGCTAGAAAGTAGATTGGGAACCAGGATCGAGAATCAGCTACGGGAGTGAAACTCTGAGAAAGCAAGATAGCCAAAAAACCTTCAAGTGGAAAAACAAAGACGGATTTTTGATTTTGTCCAATTTTTCGTTGAATGATTGCATGTCTCGTGTACCTGGAGGTCCCCCGTTTATATAGATTGGGCATTCGAACCCGAACAGAATTAGAACTGAATATCGGCTTAGGCCCATTTCTTGTGAGGCAAGTTAAGGGCTTGCTAGAAAATTCTGGTAACCATAATTTAGGATTTTAAGCGACTTTGACTCGGAGTTGGGCGAAGCTTGTCAATTAGACGTGTAGCATTCTAATTAGTAGTCGACTTTTATCGGTATCAGTTTGGATGGTTATTTCACTTGGGATGAAATATGAGACCTTATTGTTTCGGCAACCTCCATTATGAAACTGCTGTTTGTTGATCAATCGATCTTCGAAATGCGAAACTTGTCTAAATCATAAGCATGTGATTAAGAATTAAGAACAAAATAAAAGACATGCCTGTGATCTTGTTGCACGGGAAAATAAGATGGCAAACCTGGGGAAAGTCTTTAGATTCCTTTATGTCCACAATCGTGGTTTTTATTCATAAAAATACAGCCTATACTTCAGATAGTACAAGCTCAGTCGCAATGGCAAAAAAATTGAGTGAACCAAAAAGCGCCATATTTCGAGAATAAGTTTGTAATCTTTTATTTAAGAAATCTGCAGGCATGCAAATTTCAAACAAAAGCACGTGGATTCATAATTCTTTCAACATACATGATGAATATTTGAACCCGCCAGAGCTACAGCATCCATACAGACGTGCATATATGGAGATGAATGCTTATAGAACTCCGACATCATAGCCAAAGTATACCCACAGATTTTATATTAATCAGCTGAACCAACGCTATTTAAGTAGTTGTTTATAAAAGCAACTTTCTTAAACCATCTAAATAGATTGCTTCTACCTAAAGTCTGCTATTAGTGATAAACTTGGTGCTTTGACTTCGTCTCCCACCTTCGGAATCATATCAAGATGTCAATTCGTCGATTACTGTCTTTGTTTTTGGTCTCTTGCTTTTGTGTGGCAACAGTGATAAAAAATGTTATCTGCGAGATTCAATGCATTGTGAAAATTGGAACATTCTGACCCTGATAGTTTTCAATGTTCACATTCTTCCATGTCAATGACAAACATTCTTCTCTGTTAACTGATTCAATTGGAATGTTAATTCCATTTCAAACTGCCATATCAGTTTGTTGTTTTTGGCCCGTAAGCCAGTGGATTCATTTAATTAGCTTGGCCAGGAGGATCAGCGGCACATAGGCTTCCTATGTTCAATTTGGACAAGACGTATAAAGCATGTCAAACTACGCTACAATTTTTACTTCATTGTCCTATTTCTTTTACTTTTCAATGATACCGAAATATCGAGACAACGCTGCATCTTTCTGTTCACCTCCTTTTCTCCGGAATTGTGTAATATGCTGAAGATGCCATGCATTGCTGGCTAGCATACAAGATAACTGATTATTCTGGTAATCTTCTCCTGCCAGGTGGATGTTGGTAACAGGCCGGTGACTGGCCTTCGACTGTATTTGGAAGGAAAAAGAAACAACTGTTTAGCTGTCCATATGCAGCACCTTTCCTCCCTGCCGAAAAGCTTCCAACTTCAAGACGAACAAAATGGCAACTCCCGTAATTCGTATGACAGAAGATACTACGAGAAGGTCCAGTGGAAAAGCTTCTCCCATGTGTGCACTGCCCCTGTTGAGAGCGATGAGGATCTCTCCGTTGTTACTAAGGCCCAGTTTGAAGTTAAAGACTCTGGTCTGAAAAGAGTTTTGTTTCTACGCCTTCACTTCTCCAGAGTTATTGGTGCCTTAGTGGTGAAGAAACCTGAGTGGGATGGTTCCCCTGTCCTAAGCCAAAAATCTGGAGTAATCTCAACCTTGATTAGCACGCATTTTTCTACCGGTCAAAAACCACCTCCACAGCCATCTGATGTAAACATCAACTCTGCTGTATATCCGGGCGGCCCTCCATTGCCTGCACACGCTGCTAAACTTTTGAGGTTTGTTGACACGACAGAGATGGCGAGAGGACCACAGGACCCACCTGGTTATTGGGTTGTTTCTGGAGCAAGGCTTGTCGTAGACAAGGGTAAGATATCTCTCCGTGTCAAATATTCTCTCCTAGCTGTTACTTCACCAGATGAAGAGATGTCATTGGAGTTGTAGAATGCTGGGTGGAACCACGATAAACTGAAAATCATAAAACGAAAATGTGGATTGCGGTGCTAGTAGAAACCTCATCCTCGCACGATTTACGAAGACGCCTATAAATCAAGATACCTTAAAAGATATTCCGTGGTTAGTTGTATAGTTGAACTTTTTGTGGGGTTGTAGTTCTTTGTTGTTTCAGTTATCTTGCTTTTTACTGATTTCTTGCCATTGGTAAGGTTAAAGAGCCGGGGTTGGGCTGGATTAGGTTTTTATCGTGTTCAAATATTTCTTAATCGACCTCTTTTATAGTGTGTTAAACGTTTGTTGCCGATCGGTACCATATTCAACATTGACACCAACACATGACCATCTTTACCACATTCAGCTGTGGCACCTACACCAACACAATTGAACAAGACTAATCGGCATTCAATTGAGATCAATGATGGCTATATATATATATATATATATATATATATATATATATATATATATATATATATATATATATATATATATATATATATATATATATATATATATATATATATATATATATCATAAAGCTTATTCAAATGTAGGTGTTTTGAGAATGCACAAGAGGCATTCCCTTACCTTGGATGACGGTGAGATTCTCAGAATTTAAATGAAATTATTTGTGTAAGAACTGTGATGTGGTGGTTCTCGTGATCCTTGTTGGTCTATCTTTTCTTATTTAGGTCTATTTGGTTTGATTTGATTTGATTGGCAGTACTACTGGTACTCAGGCATCCAACTCATCTCCGATCACGGTGTTGTTGGGATCGGAGAAGTTTGGGGATGTAAGTGAACCCCCCCCCCCCTCCCCCGACGGGAGAATGTAATGGAATCGTACATGGATTCCAATGAAGAAGGTGCAAAATAGATTTGATTACTGCAATAAGCAACAAATCGAAGAAATAAAAGCATGAAAATCTGGAATTGAGGAAAACTTGAGGAGAGAAATATGCGATTAATGGTGCCCGAACATCCGGCATCCAAGAATCGACCGCCTCGGATGCACCTCAACCGTACAACCTCTGTGCCACGTTGTATCCCTATGTATAAGTCTTATTAACGACGTGGATGCCACAGTGGCAAGTAAAATGGCCAATAGATTTAAAGATGATCAAGTAGGAGCGAGAGGTGAATTTTCACCTTTGCCTTCTTCGGGTAGCAAGAGCATATCAGGCATTGCAAATAAATGAAACAAGATAAAGCTCATGGTCAAATAGCAGTCATCCATGGTATGCAAGATTGTATGACCTAATCAGAAATTTTACCAGGTGAATAGAGTTGATTATGTTCAACCGCAAGAAATTCAAGGCCAAGAGGAGTTGAATATTATTTTACTCGGGAGGATGTAGCCGAGGAATTCGAAGCATGGCAAGACATTATATCCTGGGTGCAAGGCCTCCTTATCACATCATGAAAGGATTTTTGGACCGTACACGCAGACAATGTGGAACATTCTAATTGAGCTTCGTAAAAACTGGAGTGTTTTTCATTCGATTTGGATTTGGATTTGGCACAGCCACAGGGTGCTAGACAGGGGCCCGTGGTTCTATAATAATAATAATAATAATAAGCCAATAGTTATCAAGCTTTGGGCACTAGGGGTTTCTCTGGAAAAGGAAGGACTCAGTATTGTGCCTACATGGATTAAACTCCCACAGCTCCCACTCCAGTTTTGGTCACCAAATGCTTAGTTCCAATGTGAGTATAGTGGGTAAACCATTATACATAGACGACATGACAGCATCCAAAGAGAGCTTAAGCTTTGCACGAGTTTCCGTGAAAGGGAATGTAGACCAGCAATTAATAGAGGTAATTCAATTGAGAGGTCCTAAGGAGGATATTAGGGAGCAAAAAATTATGTATGAGTGAGTCCCGGTGTATGGGCATAGAGTTAGTAGTTGCTTCAAGAAGCTTATTACACAGACTCTTAGGGAGGGGGGGGGGGTTAAATATATTTTAGTACTTCAAAAATACTCCAAATCTCAGTTGAGGGTCCAAATGTTTAATTTTTACATTAAAGGGTCTATAGTTTCAATTTTGTAATAAATAAGGACTTCTGTCCAAATTCTTAACATTCTAGGCAAAACCGTCAGGGGCAAAATTGTCTAGACAAGTTTAATTTTTTATTCTCCTCTATTTTTTAATTTTTTTCTTCTTCTTCAAATTTTCACCCACCCCTCCCCACCCAGCCTGCCCCCCTTACCTATGCCCCACCAATGGTTGAATACATAGAGACACCAAATCACCCAAATCGACATCGCCACTGCTAACAATTACCATGCCGCAGTGTCACTCAACTGACAATCCCCGTCGGCCCCGTCTCATCACATCACTGCTGGGGCCAACATTGCCACCAGCATAACCACGTGGCCGTACCAACATAGTCGCCATCAACAATCTGCATAGACCACCAGATTGGCAGGATCTCCACCACTTGACCCACTAGCATAGACCAGTCGCCAACCTCCACCAGGGCCACACCACCGCCATGATCGGGCATTAATGGTCGGACCAAGGGGGTCATACATGACCAATCATGGATCGTCGCCGACGACCGGTGCCTCTATTTTATTTTTCTTTTTTCATCTATTGATAATTGGATCTACAATCTTGATCATCACTCATGTATAGAAGTTACAACTTTTTCGTTCAAAGCTTCGATCAACACATTTTCCTTTGATCCCGTTTAATTGGGTGTTTATTTTGAGATCTTTGTGGTGGTATAGGATAGTTTGGTAATCTGTGATAGTTGCATTAGGGAGAGAGATAGGGAGGGGGGAGGGAGGAGGGAGGCATGCTATGGTGGTGACATGGTGTTAATGGTGGTCGTGGGGTAGGGGATGATAGAGAAATGGCATACACTTACATCAAGGAGTGGTTATGGTGGTGGCATAGTGCTAATTGTGGTCGTGCAGTGGAATGATGGCTTTGGAGTTGATAACCATGGAACCAGGTGTAAGGGCTGGTAGAGAGAGAGAAAAACAGAGAAAACTAATATCAGTGTAGAGAGAGAGAGAGGAAAAAAATAAACTTGAGTTGACAAAATTGCCCATGACGGTTTTGGCTAGATCGTTAGGAATTTGGATGGAAGTCCTTACATTGCAAATTTAAAACTACAGACCCTTTTAAGTACAAAAAACAAACTTTTGGACTCTTAAGTAAAATTTCAGGTTAGTTTTGGGGTATTAAAGTGTATTTAACAAAAAAAAAAAGAACAAACAAAGGAGAGCAACACAATATAGGAAGAGATGTCTGACAACAGGGCTTTTCAAGCACCAAAACCACATGATGTGTAGCTACAAAATGCAAACTGATTCCAGGCCATTTTATTACAAGGAAGATGTAACATTCCGAAAATCCAGAGCTCCATCACCTCGAACTCCTGGAACGTTAACCTACCACATCACATCAAACCTGCCAAAAACATGTTTACTAACACATACTTCAAAGCATCTAATTCGATATCAACTCAAATTCTTCAATCACACGATTACAAAGCTGCTTAAACTTAAACCCTTAAAACCTAGGTTCTTTACAAACTCGAGTCCTTACAGAACGAGTTTACGATACCGACCCATGTAGGGGTCTCACTACATAACAGTGGTGGGCTCACCAGAATTTCACACAAACTCTAAACCCCATTCCCGAGCATGCTACAGCCGATCATCACCTACAGAAGGGAGCCAAATGAAGGGTGAGCTTTTGAGAGCTTCGTAAGGTCGTACAAGGACAGCTGAAAGAATTACAAAACGATTCAAAAGAATCCAACCAACGATGATTTCCAAAAAAATATTTCAAACGATCTAAAAAGCTCGATGATTTCCAAAATGATCGAAATTCATCATAAATAGATACCAAAATAAACAATAACAATCACGACGGGTTCCAAAACGATAAAAAGATCAATTTCAAAGCTATCATTCTAAAATATGACATGGTTTTCCAAAGGATTTCAAAACGAGTTCAAAGGCAATTTGGGGAGGGATTTCAAACAAGCACAAACCATTTGAGACAATCCTTTCCAGTCATTTCCATAACAATCCCTGTAAGATATAATGTAATTAAATTCAAAGATGCTGATCCTTGGCAAATACAATGCCATTTAGGCAAAGCCAATATGCAATGCCATTCAGGCAATGCATAACATATTGTACACATGCATGATGTACGAAAGAATACTAGTCTCAGTGGGTACTAGCCTGCGTTCCACGCAGAATTCAGAACAGCCTTATAACGCCTCCCCATAGTACAGTGCCCCAGGTCAACACAAAATCAACAATAATAATGAGTATTAACATGAAGTCAAATCACCGAAATCAATTCGGGTTTCAATAACAAATAAACATACTGCTATGATTCATCACTTGAAATATCAGAATAACCACAAACAAACAGCAAGCACGATTATGAACGGTTATCGAATTTAGGCATAACAATTCATAAGAAGGAATACAACAATTATCAAATTTATCCAACATGCAATAATAGGTGAGCATCGACAAGATTTTCAAATAATCGATTCAGGTTCAATGTTGGGGTTTTCTTGGCAATAACATGTTGATATCAATACAAAATTTAGTGTTCGACATTAGCCATAAGTAAATAGAAAGAATACTTACAAGTACAAGCTATCGAAATAAGGGTTCGAACGAAAGTCCTTACCCAAAGTTCAGATAGAAACCCTTACCTGGATCCGAATATAGATTATCATAACTGGAAAGTCTTTAACTTTAACTTAAATAAAATAATCAAATTATCAGAACACAGTCTACACTACAATATTATAACGCAATACGGACGCACGCAACTCTCAAAATGAACCCCCCTCACTGGGAACGTAAAATTATCAAAATGCCCCTAAGTTGTAAAATTACCAAAAACACCCCCCTCAGACTTGAATTACCAAAACAGCCTCCCCGTAAGTAAAACCACTAAAATAACCTTACTATATGTGAATTTACCCAAAAATACCTTTCATAGGTAAAATTACCAAAATACCCCTAGGGTTTCCGGTCCCAAAAATTTCTCAAAACACTTTAAAATACTATTTTAAGCATCATGAAGTCATTTTTGGGCTAAAAAGTATTTTAAAAAAATTTCGCCCAAAAATCCCGAACCGGTGTCTCAATCGAGCGCTCAGAAACCGGTTCTGTTAAAAATAGTTATTTACTTTAGAATGACACGAAATTTTAGATAATGAAACATCTCAGTGAAATAAGATTTTTCTAAAATATTCAGATTAAATTACGTTGGTTTGGTATGCTAATTAAATCGGAAATTCCTTCTAATCGATACCCTGATTTAGCGTCCTTTGCAGATACCGAAAATTTCCAAAAAATTCCAGAGCATACGTCTCGTAAACATATTAGGGTTTACTGTTTTAGACTTTGTCAAATTGTGAACCTAACTATTTATAAAAATTAGTATAAAACTGCCTAAAAATGATCCCTACCTTTAGTGACAAAAACCAACACTATATTATTTCACCTAAACTACACACAGTTCTCCTTCTTTTACAATCTATCGACACACACACACACACACACACACACACACACACACACACACTCACGAATACACATACATACACTTAAATCACCACTAACCTACGTATAACACACTCCTGAACACACAATTATCAAAATTACACACACCTAACGTACCCACACACTCAGTCACACAACCCACACCCAGTGTCCCACAGTAACACCACGACACATACCAAAACACACACTATCCCCTCGTTAATCCACTGAAAAACACATAATTCCACCTAGTATCTTCATAAACACGCACAAACACCACTAGATTATTCACATAATCACCCAACACACACACACACACCCCTCATGGCCCTCTCCCTTCCCCTACACACACATACACACACTATCCCACAGAATACACACACACACACACACACACACATGCACTAAAACTCACCTGTACACACCCACACATACAAGCGAGCGCGCGCGCGCGCACACACACACACAGAGCAAACACACATACACTGCACACACATTAACACCTACTAAAAACCCACACTAAAGGTGAAAAAATTACCCTCGGAAGTTTTTCCAATCCCCTTGCCCAAATTCCTCTCTTCTCTTCTTCCTCTATTTCTTCCTTCCCCCTTGTTTCTCTGTTTTATTTTCCTTTCTGTTTCTTTCCTTTTTTTTTCCTGTTCCTTTGTTTTCTATTTCTCCCGAATTAATTTTCTTTATTTTCCTTTGTTTTCTTTCTTTTATTCTTCCAAAGTTCTATCTCATATTTTATTATAAGGTTTGCTTAGTCATTAGCAAAAATAGCAAGATGTGGCATCCTTTAAGAGAATTTGGTCTAAAATTTTGACACCTAACGCCCACTTTTCAAAATTTACAATTTGGCCCCCAAACTTTGTGTAATTATAATTAGACCCCCTCCAAAATTTATTCTAATCTCCATTACTATAACCAGATGTCACTAAAATATGTACTATCACTCATGTTATTATTTTTCATAACTAAAAATTTAATTTACATTATGCCCCCAAAGTTTTTCAAAATTACAAAATGGCCCCAAAAGTTTTTAAAATTATATTTTTGCTCCAAAATTCTTTTAAGCTTCCATTCTCTACTAATACCTGAAAATTGCTCAAAATTATTGCTTGTTATTTTTCAGGTTACGAATGGTTATTTTAAACAGCTCCCGAAGTTCGGGATATTACAGAATATGAGAATTTGGAAATGGTTCAACTTATGAATGAGGCACCAAAACCGTACTGACGAATGTACAAAAAGATGAGGATAAGGGGGATGCCTGTCATCAACTAAATGCAAAGCTCAAGAAGTTAAAATCTGAGCTTAAAAAGCTGCACAAAGAGCATTACAAGGACATCTCTGCTCGAGCTGCTGCAAAGTTAAGGGAACTCTAGAAAATTCCAGTTCTGATACTGACTAATCAGAATTATAATGCCCCGATATTTTAGAGGTGCCCAAAACATTACTAGTTGGTTGAGAGAAAAATGAAGATGGTTTTTTTTTATTAACAATTGGTATTCTCATTATCGTAGTTGTTAGGTGTCATCATGGCATCATGACACCTCGCGTTTGTTGAGGAGTCAATGTTGATTACTTCTCAGATTGACATCTCTTACGACCTACCATTGTCTTGCTTGTAAATACTATCACGATACATTGTGCTTTGAGCATTGTTGTGCTTTCCTTAGCCTTGTCGTACTTGCTAGGTGGCATAGCCTTGTCTCACCACCTCGTGCTTTGAGCCTCGTTCTGCTTTGCTTAGACTTGTCGTGCTTTTTAGGCGGCACAACCTTGTATCGCCACCTCCTGCTTCCAGCCTCGTCGTGCTTCTCTTAGCGTTGTCGTGCTTGCTAGGTGACATAGTCTTGTCTCTCCACCTCGTGTTTCTTTACACCTTGTGCTTCCTTGAAGATTATAAGAATAGACCTTTGATCTCTTTTCAAATTATTTCATGTCACCTTTGACTTTCATCAAATAGATAAAGAGTGAGAGAAGAAGATTAGTAGTGATTATGAAAGACGGGTTCTTCATGGTAAGGGAAATTCCATATCACTATCCTTTTATGTCACATGGTTGTTTCTTAACAATCGTCATACTCTTAAACACTATTGTCTTAAAAATCTTGCTCAAATATTTTTTTAATACTGGAAAATGTCTTGGTTTTGAAATATATTTGTGTGACGTGACTTAAGTAATTTTGATCAATCATAGTGCTCCAGTGATTTTCCTATGTGCATGATACATTGTGATTATGATACAGATGAGCTTTGGCAGATCCCTTTGAGGACACAGGAAGAAACATGCTGAAGTGTTATGTGAAACCAATAAAATAACATAGAGGGAGGGCGAATAGGGATTTTGAAAATTAATGGGAAATTTAAATAAAACAATCATGAAGCTCAATCAAAACCAAGCAGTCTAATTATATATCTATGAAAGTCGAACCTGAGAGAAAGTGGCCACATCATATCCCACGTAGACACTCTCTCCTTCTGCCATGTGGATTAGAAAATATTTAATTTATTACCAATTATTTTTACCCTTTTTGTCTCATGTTTTAAGCCTTTATCATTTTACAATCTCTCTCACAAACTCCCATACGTTCACATCTCTATTGATATGTAACTTCCCTATTTATGATTTCCTTCCCTAAATTATTTCCTTACTTTGACTTTAATTTTTTCTCATCACTTTAATTTTGTCATAATTTTCTTTTTAAATCTCTCCCTTTCTTTATTTGAAACTCTCTTTCCTATCATCATTGGTGAATATTATAGCTAATTTATTATATGTTTGCTTTATTTTCATGTATTTTTAATATTAATCATTTTTTTGTTCATTTTAATTTGTTATTTTTTTATTTTTCAATATATAATTGGATTAGATTCCAATCAGATTAAATCTCTCTTCTTTTAAACCCCATTGATTACATATTTCTAAAAAAACAATCTAAAAATTTACACTAAAAAAAAAAATTCTCCAATCACCTATGGTAATTACTCTTTGCCAGCATTGATTACCAACATCTGAGGTACCATAAAAATCTCTCCTCCTTTTTCTTGATACATATATTTATATACAGGCTCTTTTTGAACCTTCACTCCTTCATATTCTCATTATTGTATTTCACCCTTTATTAAGTATATGCAAAGAGAGGGATTGATTCATTCTAATATGAAAAAGGAGGTAATTTTGGTTAAAAATTTTTTTTATCTTCAAGCTAGATAGTCAGTCATATATAAAAATTTCTTATATTTGTTTAATACCATACGCTTCAAAAAACGAAAGTGGTTCGCGTTGACGGTTGCTAAGTTTTATCAAAATATGGGAGCATTGGTCCTATTTTGGAATTTCTTTGACCTTTCAAAATTTTCATATTATATTTGGTTTTATATGTTTGGTTGGTTGTCTTTGTTATTTTTCATCCATTTCGATACCTTAGGTGATTTTATATGCTTACAGTAATATGCTCAATTTAGTTTTCTATGCTAGCACCATTTTGAAAAAAATTCCTATTTGTTTCGCTTAATGTAATTTTTACATTATTTTGATGATTTTGAGTTATCAAAGTGCCTCTACTTCTGTGTGTAATGCACGAGATCAAAACTAGTATTTGAATGAAGATAGATGCTAACTACATGATCAAGCAGTTATAGAGCAATAAGTAAAGAGATTGAGTTAGAAATATTTGACAAGGATATTTAAATGGTTTGGCTTGAACTACCTTCAAACCTCCATCCACCTCTTCAAGGAAGTCCCTTGCAAGAGCACTAGAATCCACTAGCAACAATCTTCTTTCGGTTCAAAATCAACACGCTTACAATAATTGGTGAGATCCCCACACTAAGCACAAGCCTTGAATCCACAAAGCTCACCCAAGACTTGATAACCCCAAGCCTTGATCACAATCCTTTTATAAAAAAATAATTGTATATGAAGAATCCTCTTGAAAGGAAGTGAGTGCAAATGAAGTTCTAGTTCTATAGAAAGATGAGAGAATTGATGACTTAAGGAATGCTCACTCTCAATCAAAGATTTGTTCACAAAGTTGTTATCTTTAATGATGTAAAATCATGAAGATGAAGAGAGAAAAGTTTAATTTATGAGCCTTTTTATTTCTCTAATGAATGGAGGCTTAAAATGTGGTTTCCATAGTGTATAATGAAGCCCCAAATCATTTATATAGGGAGGATAAAAATATAGCCATTATGTGCATTAAATTGTGCTAAAACGGATAATAGTCCACTGAATTACCAATGCACTCGACTATGGTCCTCTAAACTAGCCGTTGGGGTCTTTTCCTCAAAAATAGCCGTTGGAATTGAAATTCCAACAATGCAACTGACTGTACTGAGAAATGCAGTCAACTGTATTGAGCTATTGCCAATCGATTGCCTCACGGAACCCCCTTTCTTATTTCGGACATAACTTTATCTAAAAAAATTGGATTGAGGTGTCATTTTTTTTACATGAAAGCTAATGAAAAGGTTTATCAAAATATGAAAAGATTAGCTCCAAATTTTTTTTTGTTGAGAAAATATGAGTAAGCTCCAAAGTTCACTCATTTTCAAGAAAGACACGTGTGAAAGGTTATGAATTCACATGCAATGCACAAGGTGTCGTAAGGTCATTTTAGGCAACAATCATGAATCTAAGACTAGTCACATATATTAAAGTTCAATCTTAATCGAGAGTAACTTAACCTATGCATTCTTTGTTACTTTTTGACATTGGACTTGATGAAGCTTACATAGCATGTCCACTATAGCTTTAAGCTCATTTGACATTAATAATCCACATATCCAACATATCAAATATGTCTTCATGAGTATGTAAGTGTATACCTACTAAGAATCCACACAAATCACTCATTAGAATATAATCAAGGTGTTATTATCATCACAATTAGATGTAAGCCTAGGACATAGGGCCAGCAATCTTCCCCTTTTTTATGATGACAAACACAAATCTATATGAGGTAAGATCTATCAACTGATAGTCAATTAAGCACAAAAATCTTACTTACAACATGCAATTATCTCTAGCATACTCAAGATTTGTCAATTTATCTCATATTAATTTAGCTCATAGCTAGCTTCCCTAACTAAAACAAGATATGCATTTCCTTTAACGTTCTTTAAAAAATAGACAATCACATAGCATACAGAATCAAGATTATTTTTCCCCCTTTGTCATCAATAAAAAGACAAAGGTATGCGTGTGTGAAGAGATAATTATAAGCAAGATAATGGCGTGAGATGCATATAGCTCATGAATTTATACGAATGACATCAAGAGTTCTTTCATGATCCAACGAGAGATATACAATGTAGCTCAATAATCTTATTTATTTCATGCATTTTTCTTGAGTAAAAAGATAGTATGTGATTCAAGCACGGTAGCTGCCCCTATCAAGTTACCACATGCATATTCCATCCTAATGTATGCTCCCCCTTAATCAATTCAATATCCAACAAATACAACTAATTGTCTAACCGAGTCATGTTCTCCTTTTGGCATCATCAAAAGGTGCGTGTGTGTAGGAGTGGCAATGTCAAGCATTTATGACGATATAATTTCAACATAGAATTCCCACAAAGCCAATAATGATCATCAACAATCAATGTTTTCAATATAAGTGCAAGAGGACTGTTCATCATGTAGAGACTCTATTTTTGTAGTTATTAATAATTAAATAAACACTGGGCTTCATTATTAGTTAGAGTTTATTGTTAAGGTTAGGCCCAGTACTATAACTTAATTAATTAATTTGGTCCAGTCCAGTCCAATTGTCAAGGTCATAAGTCCAAGTGTTAAATCCATTAGTCAAGTCGAGTGGTTTAGTCCAGTTTAGCAGTTAAGTACAATCCAGTGGTCTAGTCATTGGGCTCAGTCCATTCCAATTATGTCACTCTAGTCCATGTCTAGATTTTTATTTCGTCTAGATAGTTTAGGAAATTATTCTGTGAATTATCCTTGATGCAAGGGATTAAGTCAATAATTTTATGGTTTAGGAAGAAAAATCCAAAATCCGATACATCTCATTTGCAAAAACAGAGATGAAACCAATAAAATAACCCTAGAGGGGGGTGAATAGGGTTTTAAGACTACTTTAAAAATTAACAAACAACAAACCTCAATCTCAATAACTTAAATGAGCAAACAACCAATCTCAACACAAATGTAAGATGATAATGTAAAGAGAGAAGGGTTTAGAGATACTTGACAAGGAGAATTAAATGGTTCGGCTTGATATACCCACAAGCCTACGTCCACCCCTTCAAGGAAGTCCCTTGAAAGGCCCTAGAATCCACTAGTATAATCTTCCTTACGGGTCAAGATCGAACCTCTTACAATCCCTTGATGCTATGCCCACATCAAGAACAAGCTTTGACAAACCCAAAGCTCCAAAGCTTGACAACCCCAAGCTTTGATACAAGAACCTTTCAATGAAAAAATGTGTACAAGATTTCACTCTCAAGAAGTAGATGAGTACAAGTTTAAGCACTAGAGCAAGAGAGATGAGTGTATGATGACTTATGAAAATGTATATCTCTCAAATGTAAGCTCACAATAAATGCTCTCTTGAAAAGGATGAGAAATCAATGAAACAAGAGAGATTTGAACAATTGCTTTGATCTTTGAGAATATGAAGGATAAGAGAGCTTTGAATGCAATTGATGAATCAAAACTATGCCCAAGATGAGTATTTATAGAGGTGGGAAAGAATATGACCGTTTGGAATTAGGTGGAGCATTAAATGCGCCAAACGGCTATTGCAGTCGACTGCAATGTCCCATTGCAGTCGACTGTATTCCCAAAGTAGCCGTTGGAAATTCAAAATTTCCAACTTGCAGTCGACTGTAATCCAATGCAGTCGACTGTAATAGGCTACTGGAAGTATTGCAGTCGACTGCATTCCAATGCAGTCGACTGTAATACCTCACTGCCCAAGTTGCAGTCGACTGCAATCCAATGCAGTTGACTGCATTCCAGAAAATGCAGTTTCCTAGTTTTCAAAGAATGAAAAACTTTTATGCATGCAAGGGAAACCTATGGGCAAATTCTAGGTATACAGTCATCGTAACGATCATCTCTCTACGTCTAGTTTACAAAGAAGGAAATAAAGCATAGTAAAGTTCAATCGACAAAATACTTCTTTGATGCGTTCTGTTGAGAGTCTTTAAATGATTTGCTCGTCTAATTTTCCATTTGCATGAGTGTGAGATTGTTCCTATTGCTTCATCAACTCAATGCATGTTAGACAGCATAATCATCAATGTTAGTTATCATCAAAATCAAATATAATCCTAGGTTAAATAACCGGGTTAACAAGAGATAACTACCGAAATTAGGGTCAGTTAATGCCTCCAAATTGGGAAAAATCATTATAAAATTATGGGATAAACTGACCGATTAGTTGACTTTTGTTAATCTTTGATCTTTGTCAAAGATTCTGACTTATCTCCAGCTCACAGATTGGCATGGCCATTCTTATCAGTAGTGGTAGCGCAGAGATCTATAAATAGGCGCGTTAGCCTTCATTTTTAGAGCCTCAGTTTTTGTTCAGCTTATTCTCCCTAGAGCTTTAATACCAGTTCTCTGTGAAGTGGTACATCATCTCTAATGAGAATTTAGACTTTCATATTCACATTAAAAGTAATTTAGTCTCTTGCATCCTAGATCATTCGGAGAGTGTTTCCAAGCATCCAAACAAGCAAATTTGCAAGGTAATTTTTGGTAGCTTTCTAGTGTAGTTCATTAGTCTAGAATTTTCACGCATTTCATGTGATCGCATTTTTGTTACAAAAATCATAAAAAGAGTCATTTCATTTCTTAGTCTAAGTCTAAGATCGAAATGTAGAACGCCTCATGTAGGACCAGTGTCGAACTACGATATTTTTTATTCCTGTTAGTCTGATTGGATATGTAGGCAATTCAACCCCTGATCTCTAATTCAAGGATATAAATTAAAAACAAACTTAGTTCAGCTTTATTTCATTTTACGTGTTATTCGTTAAAAAGACCAAGACCAATATAAATGAAATAGAGACCGAAAGGGAATGCGGGTGCCTAACAACTTCCTACCATATAACTTGGTCCCTCAACCCATTTCACTGGTTTTGATGGTTAGTTGTCCTTTGGACACCTTAGAGTCATTTCTCGGTTATTCTGATTTTCTCTTTCTTAAATTAAATAAGATGGTGACTCCCTAAAATCTTCCGTTTTGTTAGATTTTTTGGAGGCGGTTCGCTACAGTGGTGGCACCGCTGGGGACCAAAAAACTAAGAGGACTAGACTTGAACAATTTTCTATTGCTTTTTGACCTTTTTGTATTTTCTTATTATTACACAACACGTACAATGTGACTTAACTGTGGTACTTGTGTTTTTATTTCTGTACCTCAGACACACGCACGTCTGTCCCTAAACCACCCATTCGAGGGCAACGATTGAAGCCCTTGAACATTCTAGGTATGAGGCGATCCTTCGGCTGTACCCTCAGCTCCAAGACATTGTACTAAATGGACCTCCTGGTTTCTTGGTATATTAAATGACTGGTACACATAATGATGATCGCGCATTGTTAACTACCTGAGTTACGGGTGAAAAGTATATGGTACAATTTGAGTTGGAGGAGTGACCTTATACCGCCGACATTGAGAGAAATACCACACTCCCGGACCATTCAGTGTTCTACCCTTTTTGAGGGAACACTTAGATTGGCTTACGACACAATTAACTATAAGCTAATTGGTAATCTTATAAGAAAAGGAAGACTCTAACTAATCGGCCGGTTTACCGCACTCTTAATCGGACAGTTAGTCAGTAAGTGAATTATGTGGAAAATTCAAAACTGGCTGATTTATACCCAAACCTAACCTACTGATCAACTGACCATTTCATCCACCCGGATGACCGGACAGTTAGTCAGAACCTCTCCTTCCTCAGAAACGTCTAGAAGTCAAACCCTAAGCTTACTGACCAATTGACTGGTTCATCCACCTGGATGGCTAGCGGTTAGTCAAAACCTAACCTTTCCTAAAAAATTTTAGAAATAAAACCCTAACTCCATTGACCAATCTGCCTGTTCATCCACCCAGATGATCGGATGGTTAGTAAGACTCTGCCTGTCCCAAAATACCAACCGAGACAAACCCTAATTAGACTGACTAAATGGCCAGTTCTTCATCCTGAATAACCAGACAGTTAGTCAGTCCATCCCCTTACTTTTAAAAATAAAAGACCCTGTTGACCAAAAAAAAACTACCTTTCCCTTCCGCATTGGGTTGAGCTACCCAGCTCGATCTATGTGGTCTGTGTGATTGAATTTTCAAAAAATTTCTCTAGTTAATAAGCATGGTTGGTATCGGGACTAATCTGGAAAGCTTACACGAACCCCAATGGCTAAAGAATTTCCCCAAATGGTAGACTTGGTCCGTATTATTAGTGGGTTACAAAAGGATTTCTAGATAGGTTTTGCAACCCTGGCAGATCAATAATCCTGAACAGTTGAAGAAATAGACCACCTCAAGAGGAATGGTAGGAAAGAGCAGGAAGATGAGAAAAAGACAGAAAAAAAAAGATGACAAGAAGAAGGGTCCCGAGTTTGACTTGTGGTAAGATCTGAGGATGAAGAAATAAAGCTTGCGGTCCAAGAGTGGAAAGATAAACTGGCGGCGCTTGAATCTCAAGTCACTTGAATGAGGAGAGCTAACGACCCACTAGACCTCAGCACCCTTACCATGAACCCTGATGACAGGTTATCGCCTAAGTTCAAAATGCTGGAGATGGACAAGTTTGATGGGACCACCGACCCCAAGATTCATATCAAGATGTATATGTGTGCCCTAGCGCCTTACGGAGTCAATTAGAACCAGCTGATATAACTTTTCCACCGTACTCTCACTGAAGCCATATGATATCCCACATCGGCTATGGGATAGTTTGTTATTAGCCTTATAAGACCCTGCCAAGGAACTTATAAGTACCTACTTGGATAGCCCTTTTGAGGGAGGCATTGCCCTCTGGTGAGGCTGTGGACTGGGTCATTACAGATGGTGTCAGAGCTGCCTCTCAAAAGCTTGGGTTGGGCTATCCAGTTGGAGTGCCGATGGTTAGGGAAAACAAAGGCAAGCTCGGGTATATCCCACATTAAGGATGTTTGGGGCAATGAAGGGTGAACCAGGTAAATCCCACTTTGGTTAGAGAGTTCTAAGCTATGCCTAATTGAGCCTTGGCGAGGATGCTAAGGCACAAGGTGGGAAATTATGATATCCAACATCGTATGTGAGATGACTTGTGATTAGCCTTATAAGACCCTACCATGAACTTATAAGTACATACTTGGCTAGCCCCTTTTGAGGGAGGCATCAACATGTGGTGGGGTCGTGACTGAGATCATTACAGATGGTATTAGGGTCGACTTTCAAAAGCTTATGCTATGCTTTCCAGTCTTGCTACCAATGTTTGGGAAAACAAAGGCAAGCCCTGGTATATCCCACCTCAAAAGGATGGTTAGGGCAATGAAGGGTGAACTGAGGTATATCCCACGTTGGCTAGAGAGGAAGATTTTGGACTTGTGCATCGAATCTTAGCAAGGATGCTAAGGCATAAGGAGGGGAGATTGTGATATCCCACATCGGCTGTGGGATAGTTTGTGATTAGTTGTATAAGACCCTGCCAAGGAACTCATAAATACCTACTTGGCTAGCCCTTTTGAGGGAGGCATTGCCCTGTGGTGCGGCCGTGGACTGGGTCGTTATACTCTCTAGCTGAGCGAACAAGATCCTCATAAACTATAATGACCACGCCGCAGTGAGTTCCAATATTATTTGCAAGGTTGGGGGGAAGACTTCTGTATTTAGGCGAGGAAAGAGGGTGTTGATGTTAGGTGGAAATTCAGGACCCATTACCACCTGCAAGTTGAAAGGAGAACATGTAGTCACAATTTAATTTGCGCAGATAGTGTAATGATGGAGAATAATTAGATAGAAGAGATGGTTAATGCCTGAATATTGGATTCAGAGACAACAATTCGAAAGTCTACTCTTGTCAATTTTAATGCAAGGTGGCTGAGTGATAGAATTACTGCCTTGATATGATTAAGTTGTAAGGGATGTGATGATTGTGTAGAAGGTGGGAATGCAGAGATGATGATAGGGAGAAGCACAACTTGACTCAATTCAACACTCTCCTTTTTTGTAACTTCTTAAGTGTGCTATGTAGTTATGTGTCATGCTTTTATAAGCAAGTGTGAGTATGTGGTATGTGTATAAGTTTGGATTTGGAAGGATGGAGGAATACAATATACATCTAAAAGAATGAATGTGTGGGTTTTTGTTGCAGTTGTAAATTAGTGCACGGTTATTTATTACGAGGAATGTTAGCATATTTGATTATGTTGTATTGGTCATGTCCTACTTCTTAGGGCGTGTGACAACTTCATTTAACATTCCGTTCTAATGGGATCTCTAGTTACGTTGAGATTCTTCCCTCTAATGAGCATTTCATCTATGGGCTTCCTTTATGATGCTTATTTCATAAGAACTAAGTTAGGCTTTTCTCAGTTTTTTGTCATGCATGTGGTTAACCAACGTTCTTCTAGCAGCGTCGCTAGTGGTTCCCTTCATGTAGTTATGCCGGGGTCTATCCCATTTGTCATATGTTGTTTACATAGATTTTTTCATAAGATTTCCCCATTATGATAGTCATAATAAGGTCCATTCCATTTTTGCCACACCGATCTATGATAGGAGCTAATGTATGAGAATTCCATTACCTTTCTATTCACATGAATGTGCTAAGGGTAGCATCATGTTTAAGATTTTCTTTGTGATTCACCTCTCATATTGATTCTTGCTAGATTCTTTTCTTTTATGTCATGCACATCGTTTAGGAAACCTTTTTTTTTTTTACTTTCTCGGATAGTTATTATTTGTATCTTTATTATATTCTATGATAAGGTATATTATTTTGTTATCTAGGGGCTTCCTTTAAGCCATATCCCAATCAGTAATCAGATTATCATGAATATCTCTTAGACATTATTCTATTTAAATTTATGTTTTCATGTTTTTCATACCAAAAAAAAAAAAAAGAAGCCTTGCAGTAACTTTACCATCATCCATGTCATGATTCGACGTTTGGCTATTAATTTACATGGTATAAGGTGAACAAGACAACAAATTCCTTCTGGGACAACTACCAAAAACGTCTCTAAACTGTAGAGGTTTTGCCAAAAATGTTCCTAAATTATGATTTTAGTCAAATCCATCCCTTAACTATCATAAGTGCCTTGACTAAGTCCTTCCTCAGTCGGCGTAAGATAATGGCTGTTAAGAGCCGACAAATAATGGGTAAAATGGTTAGATCATGTTCTATCCCACACTTTCCCTCCAAACTCTCCTTCTAATTGTCGATTGGATTTACACACACCCAACTCCATAGCAAATCAAAGTAGGAGGTGACTAGGGTTCTACAATTGGTAGCGATTAGGGTTTCGATTGTGTGCAGAGAGGTGCGAGAGGGGTTCAATCAAATTTGTGTTTTTATATGTTGTGGCACATTATAGCCAAAAGTGGCAGAGATTATGTTTTCTCGATTGAAATCCAAAATTCGATCCTCTGAGAGTAAGGGGGACAAGAGACAACAGAATGCCATTGTCAAGCTGTAACGCCCCGGATTAATTTTTGGTGTGTTAATGCCAGATAAACAGATATCAGATAAATTCCTATAATTATCAAAAGTCTCTAAATTGGTAAATCAGAGCACACACTAATAACTCTCAAAATACATCAATATCTAGCACAATGGCCCCAAGCCTTTGTACAATTCAAAATCTTCAACACGAACTCTCTCCAAAATAAAACCTAAATAATAACAATCTGTCTCAACATTACACTCAAAATATCGATACTAACTCTGAAACAAAGGTAGCTAACTCTTGATCACTCAGCTAGCCCTTCGATCTCAAAGTCCCACCTACTGATCACCTAAAAGGAGAAACAATAAGGGGATGAGCTAAATGCCCAGTAAGGTAGCTCAAGGACCAATCAAAAGGAAACAAAAATGTCTGAGAAACAAAATTTCGGAAGCATAAAAGTTCAAATAGAACGGACATCAAACCATATTTCGAATGTCAAAATGTAACTGAGTACGAAGACAGACACTAGAGAGCCATTCAGAAAGTGGTCACATACGTCAATACTGACATATGAGACCGGTTCAAAAAGTAAGATCGCGATCTCTAGCTCAACTCCCCTGAGCTAGCCCACGTTTCAATCCACGTGGGTAAGTCAGACATAAGTCACATACACTGTGACATGGCTCATAGAGTTATCAAAACAAAAATTCCAATTTAACACAATCAAATATCGGACATGACAAACAATATACGGAGTTTACGAAATAAAGACAATCTTTAAAACGAACGATATCAATGTCACAAATTCTAAGGTCAACGAATTCGACGGAAATTATATCTCACAAGTTATTAAGAATAAGTTATTCATAGTGAAGCTCAAAGCAAATGGGGGAAGAAGAATCACTTAACTCAATTCAAAGAAATTCGGATTTCAAAAAGAAACTAAGGACTTACATGAGCGATTGGTCCATCGCTGATTTGAATTTCAAAAATAAACCCTTAGCTTAGCCAAGCCTTTGAGAAATACACTCCTTAAGCTCCACTTTAGAACTTCCAAACTTTTCAAGCCTTCTCTCTCTCTCTCTCTCTCTCTCTCTCTCTCTCGCGCGCGCGCGAAAAGGAAGAAGAAGTAGAGAACCCAAAAAGGCTATAGAGGAAATAAGATGACTAATTATATGGGACAAAACTTTTAAGTTTTCATTTGGCTGAAAATAGTTTTCGGTCGACTGAAAATAGTTTTCATTCGACCGAATCCAACAGAGGTGAAAATGGTTCAAAAAAGAATTTTTTTTCAATTCGACCGAAAAAGAGTTTTTGGTCGAATTAAAACTTTTAATTCGAATTATAACTTTTTTTTTTGCATTCGACTGAAAACTCATTTTCGGTCGAATTAAAACTTTTAATTGACCGAAAACTTCAGTTGCTCAATACGCACAAAAAAAATCTTTTCATTCCACTATAAATGAGTTTTCGGTCGAATTAAAACTTTTAATTTGACCTAAAACTTCAGATTCCAAAACTTCAAAAAATCCAATAGTTTTGATTCGAATGAAATCACTTTCATTCGAAGCAAAACCATTTTCCTTTGACCAAATCCTTCAGATTCCAAAACTTTAAAATCAAATAGTTTTGATTCGAATGAAACCACTTCCATTCAACTGAAAATTTCAGAAACAATCCCAAACCATTTTTCTTAGTTTTAACAAAAGACCACAAACTTATTTATGCAAAATACTAATTTCACATAAAAAAAAGAAAGTTTTTTGGGATATTACATTCTCCCTTCCTTAAAAGAGTTCCGTCCTTGGAATTTAAAACGTACCTTAAGTGTCAAAAAGCTGAGGGTGCCTTCCACGCATAGCATCTTCAAGCTCCCAAGTGGCTTCTTCTATTTCGTGATTCCGCCACAAAATCTTAACTAACGGAATGACTTTCGTCCTTAACACTTGGTCGCGACAGTCTAGAATCTCAACCGGTTGCTCTTCGTAGGAAAAGTCCTCCCAAACTGACAAAGGCTCGTTCGGCACAATGTGCATCAGATCGTAAACATACTTCCTTAGAATCAAAACATGAAAAATGTTATGAACGTGTGAAAGTTCTAGCGGCAACACCACTCTGTAAGCCACCGGACCGATCCTTTCCAAAATCTTGAATGGCCTGACAAACCTAGGACTAAGCTTGCCCTTTTTATCGAAACACATCACTCCCTTCCAAGGTGAAACCCTCAAAAAAACGTGATCACCCACTTCAAATTCGAGTTCACGACGACGGTGGGACGTGTAACTACGCTGTTGGTCTTGAGCCGCTTTGAGACGTTCCCGAATCAAATCAACCTTTTAAGTAATCAACTGCACCAATTCCGGTCCCAATAACCATCTCTCTCCTACCTCATCCCAACATAGTGGTGTCCTACACCTCCACTTGTACAATGCCTCAAATAGTGCCATTTGAATACTCGCCTGATAACTGTTATTATAAGCAAATTCAACCAAAGGCAAATGACTATTCCAACTACCACCAAGGTCTAGCTCACAAGCTCTCAACGTATCCAAGTCTCCACCATCTTTCCATCTAATCTCAAGATCAAAATTCATCATATCTTCCAATAGTTAAGGCTAACAAGTAATCAATGATGCTAAGTTTCTGGTGCTTTTCCTACTGAGCGCGTCGGCCACAACATTTGCCTTACCAGGGTGATAATGAATTGAACAGTCATAATCTTTCAAGAGCTCCAACCAACGCCTCTGTCTCATGTTCAACTCCCTTTGGGTGAAAATATGCTCAAGACTTTTATGATCGGTATATATTTCACAGGTTTCACCATACAAATAATGCCTCCATATCATCAAAGCAAAAATCACAGTCGCTAATTCAAGATCATGGGTGGGATAGTTCTGTTCATAAGGTTTAAGCTGTCTCGAAGCATAGGCAATCACCTTACCATGTTGCATTAAAACACAACCCAAGCCTTTCCTTGAGGCGTCACTATAAATCACAAAACCTTCAGAACCAGATAGTAAAGTCAATACCGGTGCAGACACTAACCTTTCCTTCAGTTCTCCTATGCTAGCTTCACACTTTTCGCTCCAAACAAATCGGGTGTTCTTCTTAGTCAACTGAGTTAAAGGCACAACAATTTTGGAAAAACCTTTAACAAATCGACGATAGTAGCCAGCGAATCCCAAAAAGCTTTGCACTTCGATAACACTGCTCGGTCTCTGCCAGTTAGTTACTGCAGCAATCTTAGAAGGTTCAACGGTTATTCCATCCTTAGACACCACATGCCCCATAAATGTAACCTGTTCAAGCCAAAACTCACATTTCAAAGTTTGCAAGATAATCCGTAAGTGCTCGCGATGCTTTTCCTCCGACCTAGAGTACACCAAAATATCATCAATAAAAACAATAACAAATGATCCAAATACTGTCTAAACACACGATTCATCAAATTCATAAAAGCAGCAGGGGCATTAGTCAGCCCGAACGACATTACCAAAAACTCATAATGACCATAACGAGTTCTAAACGCGGTCTTTGGCACATCTTCTCCCTTGACTTTCACTAATAATATCCAGAACGCAAATCTATCTTTGAGAAAAACTTTGCTCCCTGAAGTTGGTCAACCAAATCATCTATGCGCGGCAACGAATATTTATTATGGATGGCGATCTTATTCAACTCACGGTAGTTAATGCAAAGTCTCAATGTACCATCCTTCTTCTTAACGAATAAGACAAGAGCACCCCAAGCTGACACACTAGGGCGAATGAACCCCTTAAGTAGCTCTTGAAGCTGTTCCTTTAGATCCTTGATCTCTAAAGGCGCCATTCGATACGGAGCCTTAGAAATAGGTGCCGTACCGGGCACTAAATCAATTGTGAATTCTATCTCACGATCGATAGGTTTTCTCGGTAACTCCTCGTGAAACACCTGAGAAAAGTCACAGACTACCGGTACTTTTGATACTTCAAGACATTCATGAATAGTATCACAGACGTGTGCAATGTAACCCCTACAGCCCTTACGAAGCATGCGGCGAACTGTAATAGCTGAGATAACGGACAACCCACTGGGTTTCGAACCCCTAAACTCAAATTTAGACAAATCAGATAAACAAAAACAAACTCGCTTCTAAAAGTAGTCAACTAAGGCATGATAGGATGCCAACCAATCCATACCCAAAATTACATCAAAATCACGAATATCTAAAGGAATTAGGTCCCCCGGAAGGTCCCTATCACATGTACAGATCTTACAGTTTCTCAATACTTAATCAACTATAACAAAATCTCCAACTAGAGTACCGACAGACAACTCATAGTCAAGAGACTGAGGTTTAACCCCAAGTCGACGTGCAAACGAAAGAGTGACAAAAGAGTGCGTGGCACCAGAATCAAACAACACATGCGCATCAATTGAGTTAACCTGTATCGTACCTGCCACCACATCCTTTGAATTTAACTCGTCCTTAGCTGTCATGTTGAAAACCCTGTTGGTAGCCTTACGTTTCTGTCCTCCGGATGACTGATTCATATTCTATCTAGGGCCCGAAGTCGTATTCCCCGTAATTGAACCTTATGGCCAGATTGCCCTGACACTAGAATAGGACAATCTTTGATACGATGACCCTTTTGGCCACACCTGAAACATTCTCCCGTATCCCAATGGCAACTCTGACCGCCATGTCGCTTGTTGCACCTCAGACAAATAGGATCAGAACCTATATATGGAGGCCTCTGAACAAAGTTCTGGCCAAAACTCCTATTCAAATTACCTTGAGCTTGACCCTACCTCTGACCTTGGTCCCTCTAACCAACAGAAGTCGACGAAGATGCCTGTTTTCGCTTCCCATCACTTTGTGCCTTGTGTGACTGAGATAGTTGTGGGCGATTTCTCTTACCTACCTTGGCTTCTTTTCTCTCTCTGAAATCCCTTGCCTCAGATGCAATAGTCTTCGCGTGTCCACATATTGAACATAGGTCTCTATCGGGACTTGAATAATGCGCTGTCTAATGTTAGACTTAAGACCCCAAGTGAACATCTGTAATCTATCCTTCTCATTAACCACCAACTGCTTACCATAACGAGATAGTTGTGTAAACTTCACCTTATACTCGGCGACGCTCTCGTTGTGCTCCTGCCTCAGATTAAGAAAATCACGATACATCTGTTATTTTACACTCCTAGGGAAATAGCGGTCGAAGAACAAAACCTTAAACTGATTCCATGTCATTGCTCCACGTTGTTCCACCGTCTTACTATCCTCAATCATCTTCCACCAATGGTCTGCCGCCTTGTCTAGCTTATACACTGTAAGTTCTATATTTTCTGCATCGGTGCAACCCATAGGCCTAAACACCTTTTCAAGTCGAGATATCCATTTCTCCACCACAATCGGATCGTCGGTTCCTCCAAAAGGTTCTAAAATTTTCTTATCAAACTGCTCTAACAAGCTACGGGTTTGATTCTGTCAGTGATTCGAGTTCAGTGGTGGGTTAGGTTGATTCCCACTGATTTAACTGGGCTTGCTGGTTTGCCAAGAGGGTCAAAAGATCTGGCGGGTTCTCGTTCCCGGTGACGTTTGGATTTTCCACATTTTGATTTTGGGTTCGCCTGGTATTACTACTGCTTGCCATAGCTACCAAAGAAAACAAAAATCAGATGCAGACTAAGACATTACTCTTAAATCTACCCATCCTACCCATCTCACAACTTATCGGATCCTAAGCATGAGTCTACAGAATCTCATACCTAAGCTCTGATACCAACTGTAACACCCAAGATTAATTTTTGGTGCGTTAATGCCAGAAAAATAGATATCAGATAAATTCCTATAATTATTAGAAGACTCCAAAATGGTAAATCAGAGTACGCACTAATAATTCCTAAAAATACATCAATATCTAGCACAGTGGTCCTAAGCCTTTGTACAATTCAAATTCTCCGACACGGAGTTTCTCCAAAATAAAACCTAAATGATAACAATATGTCTCAACATTACACTCAAAATATTAGTATTAACTCTGAAACAAAGGTAGCTAACTCTTTATCACTCAGCTAGCCCTTCGATCCCATAGTCCCACCTACTAATCACCTGAAAGGAGAAACAATAAGGGGATAAGCCAAATGCCCAGTAAGGTAGCTCAAGGACCAATCAAACGGAAACAAAAATGTCTGAGAAACAAAATTTCGAAAGCATAAAAGTTCAAACAGAACGGACATCAAACCAGATTTTGAATGTCCAAATGTAACTGAGTACGGAGATAGACACTAGAGAGCCATTTAGAAAGTGGTCACATATGACAGTACTAACATATGAGACCGGTTCAGAAAGTAAGATCGCGATCTTTAGCTCAACTCCCCTGAGCTAGAGATCACGATCTTACTTCTGAACCGGTCTCATATTTCAGTAATGTTGTATGTGACCACTTTTTGAATGGCTCTCTATTGTCTGTCTCCGTATAGTGAAGCTCAAAGCAAAGGGGAGAAGAAGAATCACTTAACTCAATTCGAAGAAATTCAGATTTAAAAAAAAAACTAAGGACTAACATGAGCGATTGGTCCATCACTGATTTGAATTTAAAAAATAAACCCTTACCTTAGCCAAGCCTTTGAGAAATACACTCCTTAAGCTCCACTTTAGAACTTCTAAACTTTCCAAGCCTTCTTATCTCTCTCTCTCTCTCTCTCTCTCTCGCGCGCGCACAAAGGAAGAAGAAGTAGAGAACTTAAAAAGACTAGAGAGGAAATAAGAGGACTATTTATATGGGACAAAACTTTTAAGTTTTTATTCGGCCGAACATAGTTTTCGATCGACTGAAAATAGTTTTCATTCAACCGAATCCAACAGAGGTGAAAATGGTTCAAATTTATTTTTTCAATTCGATCGAAGATAAGTTTTCGGTCGAATTAAAACTTTTTTTTTGCATTCGACCAAAAATGAGTTTTCGGTCGAATTAAAACTTTTAATTCGACTGAAAACTTCAGTAGCTCAATACGCACGAAAAAAATCTTTTCATTCGACCGAAAATGAGTTTTCAGTCGAATTAAAACTTTTAATTCCACCAAAAATTTCAGATTCGAAAACTTCAAAAAATCCAATAGTTTTGATTTGAATGAAACCACTTTCATTTGAAGCAAAACAATTTTCCTTTGAAGCGAAACCATTTTCCTTCGACCGAATCCTTCAGACTCCAAAACTTTAAAATTAAATAGTTTTGATTCGAATGAAACCACTTCCATTCGACCGAAAATTTCAGAAACAATCCCAAACCATTTTTTTTAATTTTAACAAAATACCACAAGCTTATTTATTCAAAATACTAATTTCACATAGAAAAAAGAATTTTTTTTGGGATATTACACAAGCAGTCTTGGCTTTATGGTATGTCTTCTAATTCCTTTTCCTCTCTCTCCTAAGTGCAAAGTGAAGTGGCATTATAAAATTGTAACATGTAGGCGATGTGTAGATGCCCCACAAGGTCCCTCCAAGCTGTCCAAAAAAACAGTGAGGATGACATGTACACTATGTGGTAATTATTGCCATAAGCTTAAAACTTGCCAGAGATAAAATAAGCAAACATAGATGAACCCAGTGGAGCATACACTACCGATACAGCTGAGGTTACACCTCTAGAAGCTGATGCTAAAGGGAGGAGACATAAGTTACCTGTAAGTATTCCCTACTTCTGTATCTTGTATTCACTGTAACAAAACTTAATTAAAACTGTACTAAATTGGTATTTGAGTAAGTGAAGAGGAAAAGAGGTCGTAAACCATTGGAGGATGAAGGTGGGGTAAAGCCGATAAAACAAGAAAAGCTTTGCTAGCATAGAAGGTAGCAAGGGCATCTTCAAGGTACGCATTGGTACACATTTTGTACCTTCGGGTTTCTTGTTCAATTTGGGTCCATTGGACCACTTAATAATCATTTTGCATATTTATTTTGCCCCTATCTGTATCGTAAGGTGGGAAAATTGTGATATCCTACATCACATGTAGGATTATTTGTGATTGTCCTTATAAGATCCCGCCCATGAACTTATAAGTACCTACTTGGCTAGCCTTTTGAGGGAGGCATTACCCTGTGGTGCGATCATGAACCAAGTTATTACAGTTTGGTATAAGAGCATAGGTTTCAGATTCTGTAGACTCTTAGAAATTAGCTTAAGACATGAAACTTTTATAGCTTCCGTGCTTGTTAGGGCTATTTATGAAGGGCTATTTTATAAGCCCGACACTTATGCATTTGTCTAATGTTGATCAGGATGAGTATTCGTGGGGGAATTCATGATGGCAAAAGAGGTCGGGTAAAAAGAGGAAATAGACCAGAATCCAACGCTACTCAGGTTGCAGCTAGTGCTACGATCTTGAAGCAGTTCACGAGCTTGCGCCCAAGTAAGTTGGATAAAGCTACGGATCCTGTGACTGTAGAGACTTGGATTAATGAGTTGGATAATGGGGCGCTCAGACAAACGAAAGGTGAAGTTCATAATTTTTCAATTGACTGGCGAGGTAGATCAATGATGGAAGATGACATTAAGGATGATGACCGCAAAAGAGAAAGCTGACCTCACATGGAAAGAATTTCAAGACCGCTTCTTCACGAAGTATTTCTCCCCAAACATGAAAGAGGCTATGGTGAGTGACATCATGAGGATTGCTCATCATCCAAATGATCTAGATCACAGAGTATGATGAGCGATTTGCGAGACTTTAAAGATTTTCCCAGCATATTGTTCAGGACTAAAGACATTGTGCATGTAAGTTTCAGGATAGACTGCGCTTTGAGATTAGGCGACAGATGTCTATCCTGGATAACCCTACCTGTGCACAAGTGGTTCATGGAGCGCAACATTTGGAATGAATTCATGAGGAATAGCTGTGCATATGGGAGGACAAGTTAAAGAAGAGGAACCGTAATGAATCGAACTTTGGAAATGGAAGAAAACCGTTTTTATATGCCAAGAGAAGACCAAAAGGTGGACTAGGGCAAAGGAAACAGACTCAAAGCAGTACGAGAAATTGCACAACCAGTGGAAAATATCATGGGAACTCACCCTATTGTAAGGATACAAGAGCGTGCTATAATTGCGAAGCAATGGGACACATGGCCAAAAACTGCACAAAGCCTCCCCATGATCCGAAGTAGAATAAAAAGGAAACTGACAAGTAGAGAGAACAGAAGGAACATGCCAGAGTTTTTGCCATGACGACTCATGAAACTGGAGCATCAAATGATGTGGTAACAGGTACTTTTGAAGTTTATGATAAGAAGGCATTTACATTACTAGATCCCGGTGCCACATGCTCATTTGTTTTGGTATCGTTTTGTAAGCATTTGAGTGTCAGAGCTAGAAACTTGGAAACAGAACATTATGTTGATACCCCTACTAGAAATTCTATAGTTGCCTCTAGGGTATATAATTCTTGCTTCATCATTATCAATGATAGAAAATTGACGGTGGACTTAGTTCTGCTAGAAATGAAAGACTTCAATGTGATTTTTTGGGTATGGACTGGTTATCTTCAAATCATGCCCGATAAATTGCTTTAGGAAAGAAGTTTTATTTTTGGTTTTGAATCAACCTGAATTCAAGATTCGGGTAGCCAGAGTCAGTACCCTACCTAATTTGGTTTCGTCTCTGCGTGCCAAACATTTTCTTAGGAAGGGTTGTAGTAGTTATTTGGCTCACATTCATGCCACTCGCATAGCAGAGGTTAGACTAGAGGATGTTCCTATTGTTCATGACTTTTTGGATGTTTTTCAGAAGACTTGCCTGGTCATCCCCCTGATAGGGAGATTGAGTTTACTGTTGACTAATTTCTGGTGCAGCACCTATTTCCAAAGCACCTTATAGAATGGCTCCTACTTAACGCAAGGAACTAAAGGATAAATTGCAAGAACTCTTAGACAAGGGGTTCGTCCTCGTGTGTCTCTGCGGGGTGCGCCAGTACTATTTGTTAAGAAGAAGGATAAAGCATACGTTTATGCATTGACTGTAGAGAGCTTAATCGCATGACAATCCGAAATAAATATCCCCCTGCCTAGAATCGACGACTTATTTGATCAACTTCAGGGTGCAAAGTACTTCTTGGAAATAGCCTTCCATCAGGGTACCATCAACTTAAGGTTAAGAATGAGAATGTACCAAAGACATCTTTTATGACACGGTATAGTCATTACAAGTTTTTAGTAATGCCTTTTGGTTAACCGAATGCTCTAGCTGCATTTATGGACCTTATGAGTAGGGTGTTTAAAAAGTTCCTGGATCAGTTTGTAATTGTCTTTATAGATGATATCTTAGTTTATTCCAAAAGCAGGGAGGAGCATAAGAGACATTTGACTTTAGTTTTGCAGGTTTTGAGGGAACAGAAACTCTATGCCAAGTTCAAGAAGTGTGAATTTGGTTAGAAGAAATATCTTTCTTAGGTCATGTAGTGACTAAAGATGGGATATCTTTGGATCCTACTAAGGCTGAAGCAATTGTGAATTAGGAAAGACCGAGCTTACTGACAGAGATTGAAAGCTTCTTGGGACTGACAGATTATTATATGAGGTTTGTTGAAGGTTTTTCTCGTATTTTTACTCCTTTGACCAAGTTGACGAGAAAGTATGCCAAATTTTTGTGGACAGAAGAATGTGAAAAGAGTGCTCAAGAATGGATCTGAGGGATTCATTATCTAAAGTCATACATCGCGACAAGGACTCGGTTGCGTTCTTATGCAATAGGATAAGATAATTGCTTATGCCTTTAGACAACTTAAACAACATGAGCTTAATTATCCTACCCATGATTTTGAATTAGCAGCTGTAATCTTTACACTCAGATTTTGGGGTCATTATTTGTACTGGGAGTCGTGTGAGATTTATACAGACCACAAAAGTTTGAAATATATCTTCACGCCAAAGGAATTGAATATGAGACAGAGGAGATGGTTAGAATTGCTGAAAGACTATGATTGTACTATTATATACCATCCAGCCAGGTAAAGTTAATGTAGTGGCAGACACTTTAAGCCGAAAGAATATGGGAAGACTTTCGGCTATAATTACTAGACAACCCCACTTATTGGAAGAGATGGAAAAGTTAGAAATTGAGGTAAAACTTCCAAATTCTAATAGTTATTTGGCACATTTAGAAGTTTAACCATCATTGTTAGAGAGAGTTAAACGGGCTCAAACATCAGATCCTGAGTTGACTATGATCAGTGACAGAGCTAGGGAAGGTGGTTATACAGACTCCAGATTGGATAACGAGGGTGTTCTTTATATGAGTTCTAGACTGTGTGCTCCCTTGAATCTAGACTTAAAGAAAGAGATTCTCTCAGAGGCTCACAGTTCACCTTTGCAGTTCACCCGGGTAGTACCAAGACGTACCAAAACTTGTGGCTAAATGTTTGGTGTGTCAACGGATTAAAGCAGAACACCAGAGACCCATTGGGATTCGCAACCACTTTCTATCTTGGAGTGGAAGTGAGCATATAACGATGGATTTTGTGGTTGGATTACCCCCAACTACAAAGCGACACGATGCCATATGGGTCATCGTTAACCGTTTGACCAAATCAGCTCACTTTTTAGCCATAAGGAACAAGGATTCGATTGAGGTACTTGCTAGCTTGTATATTCAAGAAACACTTAGGTTGCATGGAGTGCCTTATCTATTGTGTCAGATAGAGACCCAAGATTTACTTCACATTTTTGGGTGGTTTGCAAGAACCCATGGGTACAAGACTTAATCTTAGCACGCTTTTCATCCAAAGACAGATGGACAATCTAAATGAACTATCCAGACATTGGAGGACATGCTTCGAGCTTATGTTTTGGATTTTTGAGGAAATTGGGATAGTCACTTACCATTAATAGAATTTGCTTACAATAACAATTATCATGTTAGCATTCAGATGGCACCATTTGAGGCTCTTTTTGGAAGAATGTGCAATCACCAATTTGTTAGAGTGAGGTTGGAGAAAGGAAATTGATAGGTCCAGAACTAATGTTCTGGTTCAATCACTGTAGAAAAAATTTGAGTGGTTATGAACAAGCTTAAGACTGCACAGAGTTAACAGAAGAGTTACACATATATGAGACGTCGAGAGCTCGAATTTGACATTGTGATCACGTGTTTTTGTGAGTATCTCCTTGAAAAGGAGTCTTGAGGTTTAGGAAGAAGGGAAAACTATCTGATTGGACCGTTTGAGATCTTAGAGAGAGTTCGTACAAGCGATACCCCAAAAATACCAAAAATTAATCTAACCGCGAGTTTGATTAATTAATAGGGGTTATTTTATTAAGTAGCATCATTTTGATGATAATTAGGTGTTAGGAAGTGAAATGAGGGTTTAGTGTGGCTTTGGGGTCAAAGCATAAATTTTCTAAACTAGAGGGGTCGAAATGCAATTTTGGAAACTTGAGGGGCCAAAGTGTAAAATTTGAAAGTTTGCAAAAGGTGTCACAAATATGGGAGAAGTCAGCCCAAATGCTACCACCTCTGGTTAAATTGAGCTGACTAAGTTTCATGAATTATAAAATATTATGGAATAAGATTAATGAAGAGAAAATATAAAAGAAATTTGTTAGGGTGAAAAATGGAAATAAAGGAAACTCAAGAACAACTGAAGAACAGGAACAGAAAGGGAAACAGCGGGAAGTAAAAAAAGGAGAAAAAATGGGAGGAAGAAGGATGAGAAGAAAGGGAAGAAAAAGGAACCCTAAACCCATCAGGGTAATCCCTTGATCTAAAACCCTAATTGCGAAAATTGTGGAAATTTGGGATGAAATTTGGTTGAACACACACACACGCACGCACATATGTGTGTGTGTGTTATATATATATATAACACATACACACACACACACACACACATATATATATATATATATATATATGTATATATGTGTGTGTGTGTATTTCAGTTGGTGTATATATATATTCAGGGGTGGGGAAAATTGGAATGGATTCTTGTTGTAATTGTATAATATGAGAACTTAGAACAACAAGGAAGGAAAAATTTGTTAGGTTTCCCACATTCGGGTGTGTTCAGTGCGTGTTTGGAGGTTTTTAGTGTGTGTGTGTTCTTCGGGTTTGAGATTGGGTATGGATTGTGTAAATTAGGTGTATAAAAATGTGTTTAGGGCATGAATGTAATGTGTTTAAGTGATCTAAGATGGGTTTAATGAGGAAATCCATGCATGAGTGTGAGGAGTGTGCACCTTGGTGTGCGGCAGGTTGAAGTAGAATGAAAGGGTGTGAAGCTGAGGCGAAACAATGTGTGTAATGACTTAAACGGTAACTATAAATGTCGCTAAAAATGAAAATTTAATGAACAGTTTCTAGTCCCAATTTTTAAAAATAGTTAAGGTAAGATTTACCAAAGTTTAAAAAGAGAGACCCTAGTTATTTTGAGGAGACATACATTGAAGAAAAATTTTGAATTTTTTCGAGGTCAGGAAAGAGGTTAACCGATGGGAGAAATTTTGAAAATTTAGAGTGAAATTTAAAATATCAAACTAGCACGGTCTCAAGCAAAAATTTTTAAGAACTCTAGGATACTGAGAAGTTCCATTTCCCAAAATTTCGGGTTGTCTGAAGTCATTAGCTATTTTTTGCCAAATGGGCTTTTAAGCACTTGGGCTGGACACCGATTTTGGATTTTTGGGACGAAAATTTTTGTAAAATACTTTTTAGCGCATAAATAATTTCAGGATGCTTAAAATAGCATTTTAAGATGTTTTTCAGATTTTTTTGGTGCCGAAAACCCACAGGCAGGGGCGAAACCAGGAAATTTTTTTTCAAGAGGTGCAAAAATTATATCAAATTCACCAAATTTTTTATTAAAATAATATTAAAAACAAAATGCACTTAAAAAGCATACAAAAAGTATTATTAAGTTTCACGAGAGCCATTAAAGACTCTTTACAAGTACAACACAAAAAAGGAAAATACAAATTATACTCCAAGTGTTTACAAACGAAATTACTAAATTACTACTCGATGAGGCCCCGAAGATTGGTAGCGCTTGATAACAGCCTCGTTCCCAATAGTTTTGAAGATAGTTTTTTCAATGTAGCAAATCAAACTATCATTCATCCATTCATCTCCCATGTGATTCTGAAGTCGAGTCTTTGTTATCTTCATTGTAGAGAAAGCTCTTTTCACAATAGCAGTTGCAACATGCAAGAGTAAGACCAATTTTATAAGCAAGTACGCCAAAGGATATATCACATCCTTTTTCAACTCAACTAACTTCATAGAAAGTTCACCAATTCCCTTTACATCATAAAGTTCTTCACAGGACCGCACATCCATAATATAAGTCTTAAGTTGACTTTCAAGTATCTTAAGCTCTATTGAAGAAAAAGTCATATGGATAAAACTGTTCAAGGCGAATCAATTTCTGCTTATTAAAAGAAAAAAAAATCATCACTTGGATTGAGACATGCCATACAAATATGCAACTCTGTAGTTACCTCATTGAAACGATTATTCAATTTACTGATTTGCAAATCAACTAAAAAAAAAGTATCAACACAATAGTGATAAAGATTTCTACCTTCTTCAGCATTACATTTTCGTCACCCTGGGGCTACAAACCTCGCACTCATGTCCAATACTTCAATTTCATGTTTCACACAAAATCGTGAAACCTCTACCAACAAGTCTTCCCACCCATCATCTCTCAAGCTATGCAATTGTTGCTTTGTTATTCTTACCAAATTCATTGCATTCACAATGTTTTGATCTTTCTTTTGCAATGCTTGTGAAAGTTCGTTCATTATCCCCAAAATTATTTTCATCAAATGCACGTTAAAGGCAAAATCATACGTTGGCACCGAATTCAAAAGGCCCAATTGTAACGCCCCAGAAATTCTGGAACTCCATTATTCCGGACCCCTGAGGCGTTAACCTATAATATCACACAGATCAGAGCACCTGTCATAATTTCAGATTCTTAAACAACATCACGCTAAGTTCTTCCAACACATAAAGTTCTACAACAAGAGTTTCCAGACTTAAGATGTTATAGCTCGTACATAATTCTTAACCAACACACTAGCTATACAAGTCCACGCAGCGGTCCTATTTACATAGTCTAGAGTAAATGCCCTAAAGGTCTTACCTGATGCTGGCTTCCCCCACACAAGCTACCGCTATGGAGTACCTGCAGAATGGAATAATTAAGGGTGAGCTTTTGAGAGCTCAGTAAGGTCGCTCAAAACAATCTCAAAGGGTGAGCTTTTGAGAGCTCAGTAAGGTCGCTCAAAACAATCTCGAAGGGAGTTACAACAATTCAAAGACAAACAATTAAGGGATTTCAAATAGTTATAACAGTCTGACAAGAACAGGGGAGAGTTTCATTCAGTCCCTTTTGATAAGATATTTAAACAACTATTCTCGGACATTTTTGAAATGATCAATTCAGATATAATGCGCATAAATTTTGAAGATACTTATCATGTGTAGTTGCGATGCCACACAGGCAAGGCTCAGAAAATGTATACATGCATGATGTACCAGAATACTAGTCCATTTAAGTACTAGCCTGCATTCTACGCCGGATTTAGACCAGCCTTATAACGCTCGCCTCAAAACATAACAGAGTCCCATGTCAGTATACAGAAGATATATATATATATATATATATATATATATATATATATCAGAATCAATTCATATATCGATGCTCACTATGCAATAAAAGGTGAGCACCACCACAGGAGTTCAATAATTAAATTAGGTTCAACATCAGGGTTTACTTGGCAATAACATATCGAAATCAATGCATACTTAAAGTTCAATAATGGCCATGAGTAAACAAAAGAATAATTGCGAGAACAAACTAATGGCTCGAGGTTTGGATATAAACCCTTACTTGGTTCACGGTTATGGTAACCTACCCGAACAGTCCTTTGCTTTAACCTAAACGGAACAGTCCAAAGATTAGAATGTAGCTTGTAATACTAAATTATAACTTACTACTAACTCACGCACCGTTCCAGAAATGAACCCCTCGTTGGATGTGAAAATTACCAAAACGCCCCTAGGTGGAAAATTACCAAAATACCCTTGAGGGTTTTCAGCACCGAAAAACCCCAAAATATTTTAAAATGATACGTTAAGCAATGAAGTCATTTTGGCCTAAAGAGTATTTTAGAAAAAAATTTGCCCGAAAATCTCGAACCGGTGTCATGACCGAGCGCTTAAAAGTCGATTCTGCTAAAAATACCTATCGGCTTCGAAATGGTACGAAATTTTAGATGCTGAACCGTATCGATAAATTAAGGTTCCCCTAAAATATTCAGATTAAAATAACTTAATTTACCAAGCCAAATATTTTGATAATTTTAGTTAGTCGATGCCCTAGTTTAACGTTCCTCGGGAACACCAAAAATTTCCAAAAAATTCCAGAGACTACGACTAGTAAAAATAATGGGGGTTACTGTTTTGAACTTTGTCTAATTTTGGCCCTAGGTATTTATAAAAATTCATTGTGAAACTACCTAATTAATTTTAACCTTTAGCGACAAATTCAATTACTATTGAGATTGCTACACATACGGTTTCACCTAAACCCACACACTTTCTTCCACCTTCAGCCGAGACCCACAGTCATTCATTCCACTCCCCATGCTTCTAATGCACCTCCAAACCCACACTAAACACTTCCAATCTCTCACACTAGTTGAGTTATGCATCTTAGACACACCATCACTCACATAATCACCCATAAATCCCCATACCCGAACACCCACAGCCAAGAACACGCACCTGCATAGACTGAACGCACGCATTAACCCCTTGGTACCCACTAAAACTTCCATTCCGCACTCACTGGACTCCCCATTAATCTCCTCACTCCACACAACAAATAACCATTGGATCCACCATCACTCATATCGCCTAGCCATGAGCACGCCTACAGGAACACACTCGTGGCACACCCTAAACCACGGCCGCAGCTACTGCAACTCATCACACATACACACAAAATATCCACCAACACACCCCAATACCTTATATATATAAATCCACTCTTAAAACCCATATATCCGAACCCCCACAGTCATGACACACACAGTTTGACACACACTAAACACTCTGCCGAGCTTCCCCACATTTGTTAACCTTAAACTCTCATACAAACCTCTAATACACCACTCTTCACCCATTGTTTCACCTACATATACACTTACAAACACTCAACTCACACTGCCATGCTCGCATGAAGTTGTACATATACATATCACCAACCCATAGACGTATTCACAGAGAATGATAACACACTAAACCCTAGAATCACAAATTAACTTGCGAAAGCAAGGCTAAGAACATTGCCGCTTCAAACTTATTCTTTTCTCTAATTTATTTTTCTCCATAATCGAGCTTCTTCTTCTTCCTCTGTTTTCTTTTTCTTCCTCCTGTTTCCCGCTTTGCTTTGCTCTGCTTCTCTTCTCTTTTTCTTTCTTTCTTTCTTTCACCCTAGAGTAGTCATCTTACTCCATTTTTTTATTGTTTAATAGGCTTAGTCACCATAAGCTTGTAGATGTCAACCTAATAACTAAGTCTCTGAATTATATTTTATGAAATTGTATGATGGACCTCCCATCTTTAGCAATTTACAAAAGAACCCCCTAACTCTTTTTTTGGGCATCTTAACTTATATTGTCGCTTCTAAAAAGTATATTATTTTCACGCGCTTACAAGATTCATGCTAGGAAAAGAAAATATGGATATTACATGAGGATGAGCATACCTGGGTTATCGAATAAATGAGGATGAGCACTCTGCATAGCATCCTCCGGTTCCCAAGTAGCTTCTTCCACGGCATGATTCCTCCACAACACCTTGACCAACAATATCACCTTGGTCCACAGAACTTAATCTCGCCAATCTAATATCTCCACCGGTACCTCTTCATAACTCAGATCAGTCTGAATCTCATCAGGCCAATGTTGTAAGATATGAGTCGAATCATAAACCTACTTCCTCAAAACCGACACATGAAACACATTATGAACGTGAGATAACTCTGGCTGTAAAGCTAAACGATAAGCAACTGGTCCAATTCTTGCAAGGATTTCATAAGGACCGAAATATCTATGGCTAAGCTTTCCCTTCTTACCAAAGCACATTACTTCTTTCCAGGGAGAAATTCTCGAAAACACCCGGTCACTCACTGTAAACTCCAAATCGTGCGTACGCTTAGCGGCGTACATACGCTGCTTATCTTGTGCCATTTTCATACGTGACCGAATTAAATTTCTTAGCTCGGGCAAGGGTGCCGAGGGAGACTACTGAGGGTGATCGTCCATGACCGGCTGCGAATTTTTTTTCAAATTGTCAAAAACAAAATGAATGAGGAGTGATGATGCGACCGTAGTAGCGTGGCTTGAGCCACCCCGTGCACTACGTACCAAGTCACTGCAATGCGAGGTTGAAGGGGTTGGGAAGGGGTGAAGTCCCCAAAGAGTGGGTGATGGTATTAAGGGTGGTGTCAGTATACTTGGGCAAGAGCAGTGTAGCTTCAAAATTTTCTAAGTCTAAAAAATGTAACTTCATTGGTAACAAAAGATAGTCACAGGGGGATGACGTACAGGGAAACTTGCAAAATGAAAGAAAAAAATACGAGTGTGGAATATGCACTAGGCAGGCTAGGGCTTGGGAGGGTGGGTCACATGTCCTGCACTTAGAGTTTGAGCTCGCCAAATGCAATTTTATCAGCGAAGGTGAACTTTAGGCCCCTACACCACTTGAGGCCGTGACCAACCTTCCGACGACAGGGGCAGTAGTTGGGATGGGCTAAGTCTTTCGGGGTAGGTTCAGTGTCGGTATTGGGCAGGGTTATGGCATTATCGTTGATCCATGTCTCGAGGAGAGGTCTAACAGTCATCAAGTCACATGGGTATTCCAGGGCAGGCGTTGGCTGCCCTGTCTTGCAGGGTGTCCATCCTTTCCTTGGGGCTGACGCTTGCAATTGTTGTCGACGTTACTGGCTACTTCTGACGTCGCGACCAAGGAAATATGAGTTTTGGGCTTTGGGGTCTTTGACGGACCGACCGAGTCACATGTGCGTCGTGCAGCTTCCTTAAGCTGTCCCCAAGACCGAAGCTAGAGGTTTTCAAGGTAGACCCTGTATGTGTCTTTCATGTTCTTAATGCAAATGGGTACAAGGGTCTCATCCTTACTGAAGTCAGTGCACTCTAAGCACTTGTGATGAAATCGCGTAACAAAGGTGTTGAGGTCTTCCCCCGAATTTTGGCAATGTCAACGATGGTCACACGCTCCATCTCATAGTGAAACTTATCAAGGAAGAGTTGGACCATGTCGGACCAAAAGTGGATAGTACCGTCAAGAATCTAATGATACCAAGAGTAGGCAAGACCAGTTAGGGACTTATGAAATTCTCGAAGCTTCAAAGTGTCGTCCTCCTTGTAATGCTCCAGGAAGCCAACAAAATAGGTGAGGTGTTCGCAGGCATTGCCCTCTTTGCCATTGAACATGGTGAAGGATGGTTGCTTGTATTTGACAGGGTAGGGGTTGGAAGCGAGGCTGGCAGAGTAGGGAGCATGGCTTGATAGCTTAGAGGGGGAGTGTGGTAAGGATGACTGGTTGAGATGGTGGAGGATGGCATCAAGGTCATGCTTGGTGACATACAAAGCATGTGAGGGTTTGTACCTTGTCGGGATGATCCTGGCACTAGAGCTCCCAGACGGTGCAACCTGAGGCACTGAGAGGATGACAATGGTAGAAAGGGGTTGGTAGCGGGAAGCAACTTATTGGGGTATGGTTTGCATATGGGTAGTGTCAGCTGCTGGAGGCCGATCGTCAGGAAGGGTCGACTGGAGTAAGTCGGGGGAATGACTTGTGTTTAGGTTTCGGTTGGTTATGTTCGGGTTAGACTCCATCTCAATTGAGTCGTGAGGCTCCGGAGTACTTCAAGCAAGGGTAAGGAGTGGCGCTGTAGGCTGAGGTGCCGCTAGTCCTACTGTCGAGGGCCCGGAGGACCAAGGCAGCGGTGGTCGTGACATTGGGACCTGGGCAGTGTCCCAAACTAGCCCAGGCCCTGAAGGCTGGATATGAGTAGGAGGGGCCAACCTCAGAACTTGGGATGACACATGGTGAGTAGCGGTCACAAGGCGCGGAGCTCTGAGGCTTTGAGAAGTCGGCGTTTATGAAGTCAAGACTTGGATTGATTTTTGCATTTCTAATATCGCGGCTATGCGAGATGATTGGGAGTCTTGGAGTTCGGTGATGGTAGGAGTAAGGTGTTGGATTGTGGCGCTGACGAACGCGGTTACATCGGGTGCATCCATCCAGGGGGAGCCTGAAGTTGGTTGTTGCTGGTCTCTTCTTAGTCTTGGGGGTTACGTTCCTCTTGGATGGCTGGGTTGAGCCTTGGCTGGTAGTCCTCATAGCCCTGCGTTGCTGAGGCATGGTTGCTTGGGTGTGTCAGCAAGGGACGAACTGCACTGTGATGCTCACTTCCCCAGCGGAGTCTCCAAAATGATGCCAAGGAAAGTGGGTTCGCAGTCGACATGGAGGTGCCACAAGGAATGCAGTTCGAGTCAGATGCCAAGTATGTTGATGTGGGGTATAGCAAGGGTGGAACAAGGGCAGATACCAAGGGCTTCCCAGACAGAGCCTGAGGGTGGCAGTGCCGCGGTGGCGATGGAGCAGAATGAATAGACGACGACAGTTACAGTCTGATGCTTAGGTCCAGAGTTATGGTCCTGTATGTTTATCTCTCTAGAATTCTAGACTGAGAAAGTGAAATCTGTTCTGAAAAATGTTCCGTCCTGAATAAATTCTCAAGACCCCTATTTATAGAGGTTGAGATAATGATGTCATCAATCGACACGTGGCGCTCGAGAGTGACATGTCACCTAGGGGTCCACATGTGTTGGTGTTCCACAGACAGTCGGATCGCATATTCACAGGGCCTGCCCTGTACAGCGTCACTCTGTCTGTCTAGAAAGACTGGCTCCCATAGCGTTGGTGTGGCCAGAGAACCCCCTTGATCTAGCCACCAATACAAGCCCTTACAGAGTCCCATAGGTCTGGTAGTGGTGGGGAAGACCCGACGCCCAGCTGCCAGGTGCACTAGGCGCGATGCCCTCAGAAGACCTGCTCATGTCTCAGAGTGACCCGGGGGTAATAGTCCCTAGAGATGCTGACGAGAGCCCCCAGTGCTGGAGCACGTAAGCCAGTCATACAGGCACCTTGGAGAAGATAGTTACCCGGAGGAGTCGCCTATCCCGCGGGTGAGTCCTTGTGCTGGAACACTCAGAGCTCATCAAGGTAGCATCCTAGAGGAGCCGTCTACCTGATGGGCCAGGTAGCATCCCGGAGGAGCCGTCTACCGGTGGAAGGGGAGTTGAAAAGCTCCTTGGCGAAGATAGTGTCTTAGAGAGCGAGCTTATCCTTCGGGTGAGTCCTTGTGCCGGAGCACTCGAAGCTCGTCAAGGTAGCATTTCGGAGGAGCCGTCTACCCGACGGTCTGAGGTAGCATCTCGGAGGAGCCGTCTACCTGGCGAAAGGGGAGTTGAAAAGCTCCCTGGCTGAGATAGTGTCTTAGAGAGCGAGCCTATCCCACGGGTGAGTCCTTGTGCCGGAGCACTCGAAGCGCGACGAGGTAACATCCTGGAGGAGTCGTCTACCTGACGGGCCAAGGTAGCATCCTGGAGGAGCCGTCTACCTGACAGAAGGGGAGTTGAAAAGCTCCCTGGCGAAGATAGTGTCCGAAGGATTTGCCTATCCCCGCGGGACGCTGCACACTCTGGAGAGTGGGTCGAAGCATGTTCCACGTCCATGGCGAGGGCTCATGGTGTGGTGAATGAGAGTGGTTCCTTGGGGGCATGTAACATGATTGTGGCGCATGGGCGAGGGTTACGACCATCGTGGGACAACAGTTGGTGCCGTGGCACATGTCATGGAGATGGCGCACGAGCGCGGTGAAGTGTGTATGGTGCTCGAGGGGCACAACATTGTGACAGAGAGCCTTGGGGCACGGCTGTATCAATGGCGTGGTGCATGGGCGCGGCAGAGTATTGGAGTGCGGCGCGCAGGCACTGGCGACGGGGGTCGCGGAGACGACGCGCGGGTGCAGGTGACAGGGATCGCAGAGATAGTGCCCGGGCAACAGGCGACAAACGTCGTGGAGTTGACCCCCGGGCGATGAATGATAGGGGTCGTGGAGATGATGTCTGGGCGACGGGGGTCGCATAGATGACGTCTGGGCGATGGGGGTCGCGGAGATGACATCCGGATGACGGACGAAGGGCGATGGGGGTCGCGGAGATGATGTCTAGACGACGGGTGACGGGAGTCGCGGGGATGAAGTCCGGGCGACGGGCAATGGGCAACGGGGGTCGCGGAGATGAAGTCCAGATGACGGGCGACGGGGGTCAGAGCGATGCATGGTCCCTTGAAGAGAAGTGAAAGTGCTAGGGGAAGGCCAAAGGCCAACCCTTAGGGGAAGGCCGGGCCAAACCTCTGTGGAAGGCCAAGGCCAACCCCAAGGGAAGGCCGAGGCCGACCCCCAAGGGGAGGCCGAGGCCGACCCCAAGGGGAAGGCCAAGGCCAACCCCCTTGGGCAAGTGCGAAGGCACGCCGATGAGCGACGTGCAACATGCGACGGTCAGAGTGTCATGAGGCATCGCGCAAAGATGGATTTCTTAGTGACGAAGTCACATAACAAAAGTGACAAGTGGACGTGACTTGAGCGTGCATAGTGCGTTGGGTAAAAAAAAAGAAAGAAAGAAGAAGAAAATAGGCAGTGAGTGTGGAGAGGTTTTTCTTTCTTCTTTTAGTATGCATGTGTGTGATGTGTGGAAGGGTATATGTGTGCATGAGTGCTGTGTGTGTGTGTGTGTGTGGGTGGGTGGGTGGGTGAACTGAAGTGGGTCAGTGACTGCATTAGGTAAGAGAGCGCCAAAGGGAAAAGAAGGGAACTATGGATCGGGTAACGGGTTGACGTTAAGTTCGACACGTGCATATGTTAGTGCATGCTTGTTGTTAGCACATAAAAATTTACAATATAATACATTAGACCATATTAGAATTCTCGAAAAAATTTTATAATTTTCTGAGATCGTTTGAATTTTTCATGTTTTCTATAATTTCAGATTTGTAAAATTCTTTTGGAGCCCTTAAACCCTGAAAAATGTTCTGGGAAAAATTAGCATAATGTTTTTATGGTACAAATAAGACTCAGTATGAATTTGATAATTTTTTGAGTTTATTTGTTATGATTTCCATATTACATTGTTTTTAGCAAAATGAAAAATTTTAAAATAGTTTTATGTCTTTTCAATCCTAATTTAAATTTCCATAATTTTTATACATATTTTAAAGCTATTACAAAAATTATGGGACTTTATTTTCAGCTAGAAGCAATTTTGGGAATTTATGGGTTTTTATTGCATTTAAAGAAATTATTTTAATTTGAAAATATTCAAAAATTTAGAAAATTCATATTTTGACTTTTAATAATGTTTTAAGCTATAAAAGTGCTTTATTGTAATTTATTTTGAATTTTGGAATATCAACACGTTAAGGATCGTACAGGGTTCTCGGTTAGGTTAGCCGCGTGCGAAACGCGTTTTGAGTTGAGTGATTTCGGTGTTAGAAGTGAGCACGTGGGGGTATATGATATTAGGTTTATAATATTGCAGCATAGATTTTGTTCTAACAAATGGATTGCCAATCTGGGTTTATTCAGAAAATATTGATCGAGGATTGATAGCATCGCTTAGCTTGGACCGAGGTAAGGGATCTCTATTCGAAACCGAATTCATCAATTTGTCCTCGTAGATATTTTTCAAAATTGCTATCTAATTTTTTTGGACTCTATTATATTTGTTATGAGAATGCATTTTGGCTTTAATACCCTTTTCTTGAGCCTTAAGCATTTATTGGAAATCATACTTGATGCTCTGTGTTTATTTCTCGTTGTGCATCGATTTAATCATTGTATTATCATTTGTTGTCATTCTGCATATTGACATGAGAATTTGCATCAAAGTGTTCGACAGGAGTTGGTGTATATGTAGGAGGATATTGGTGTGGGCTAGTACCTTAACGGACTAGCCAGTGTACTGGTGTGGGCTAATACCTTGACGGACTAGCCGGTGTATTGGTGTGGGCTAGTGCCTTGATGGACTAGCCGGTGGAAGGTGTTAATGAGCATCGCCTTTGTGGCTTTGCTAAGTGATTACCCTGCACTGCCTGTGTGGCTTTGCAATTGTTCATGTTACTGTATTCGTGATCGTTTGTATAGTATCTGAGAATCGTATTGATGTATGATCGAACTTGTTATGATTCTCTTTTTGAAAATCCTGATGAATTGTATCTGTAATTGTTTCGTAGTTTCTTCGTTGAGCGACCTTACTGAGCTCTCAAAAGCTCATTCCCCTTTGACTTCCTTTCCGCAGGTAATAATCAAAATAGACCGCACTGAGTATGGATTAGAGCCAAGCGAACAAAGAGGATTTTGAGTTTTAGTTCTAGTCATTAGAACCCCTGTGTGGGTTATTATTGTTATTTAAAACTTTTGACTCAGAATTGATGTTTCAATTATAACAGTACATTTAGAGTATTGTCTTTTCGATGTTTTAGTTGCTTTGACAGATTGATGGCATTATTTAGTTAAGTTTTAAGGATGTTATTGCCTTAGCGTGAATGATCGAACGAGTGTTCACGTTCCGGAAATTCTGGGATGTTACAATTTTAATCTTAATGTTTTTTTGCAAAGTCTCTTGTATTTAAGCAAAAATCTGGTGCGCAATAAAATATTCCTCCATTATTATTCATATCTACTTCTATGGTTCCTAAGATTGCTTGTTCATTAGTAAATCTATCATCTACTATGGCGAGAAAAACTTTAGCCCCTGTGTCTCTTCTTGTTAAGCCTTTTATTCCTATTACAATTAATCCTATATGGGTTAAATTAATATTTTCTCTAATTAATTCTTGTTCTGAATCTGGGTGTATTAGATTTATGCTTACTACATCTTCACCTATACATCTGTTTTGTGTTTCACGATAATGCATAAATAATCTTGTTTGGCTTACTGTGGCATTGTTTTGATATAAAATTTATGGAGAAATTAAATCTAATCTGTTTTGCCTAAACTGTTCAATTTGTCTATCCATATCTATTATTTGTTCTAAAGAGGCTATGGGTGCTGGCAAATTCCTAAATAACCATAGAACTTGGTTTCCAACTGTGTTTTTATTTCTTCTTCTTGTTTCAGTAGCTAATACTTCTGTCATATTTCTGTCTTCTATATTTCCTCTGCCTAGAACATGACTATTGTTTCTTATCATAGACTTAAAATTTTCATTCTTCTTGTGTTTTTACAATTCTACGTTTGTCTATTTTAATATTATTTAATTTATTGCATAATTCATCTATGTCTGAACTAATTTCTTTTTTATTATGTATATATCGTTCTATTTTTTCTAAACAAGTTATAAGTAACATTATTATAATATTGTTTTGTTTTCTAGATACTATATCATTTGGGGTTCCTAAACTATTTCTTGATATGCCTTCTGCCAGAGTTGTATATTTGTTGCTTTCGATAAAAATTTGCTTATAATCTGTGTTTGCCTCGTAATCTTTAGAAGTACTCATTTATATTCTAAACCTTGTATTTGAAAATAATGTCTTAACTTATCTTCTATCTTATTATTTTGTTTCTCTAAACTATATATTCTTAATTTAAATTTATCTAATTCATGTTTATATTTGATAGATTGTTTATTTATTTTTTCTAATAATATTTCTGCCTTATCTAGTTGTTTTGGCTTTTCCATGATTTGTTGTAAAATGTCTTTTTATATAATCTAAGTTTTCTCTAATTGTTTTAAGGCTTTTTGTGTTTGTTTGTAAATTAAGATATTCTATTTTCTTTGTGGACATAAATTATATTCCGCCTAAGGTATTATCTAGATTAGTCAGGGCTTCGTCGTCCCATGGATAATCATTCTCTTCTTCATTATAGTTTAAATAATCTCCATATATGTCTTCTAACTCATCATCTAACTGTAGAGTATTTGTAACATCCCAGAATTTTCTGGAACGTTATCATTCACTCGATCATTTACACTACGACAATAATATCCTCAAACTCAACCTAATTAGAACCACCAGTCAGTTAGAGCAACTAAAACATCAAATAAGACAATACTCTAAATTTACTGTCTTAATTCCAACATCAATTTTAAGTCAAAAATTCTAACTAGCAACACTGACCCATGCAGGGGTCCTAATGACCAACATTAAATTTAAATTCAATTTTTCCTCGCTCGGCTCTAATCCGCACCCAATGCGATCTATGGTTGGTTATCACACGCGGAAAGGAAATCAAGGAAGAGTGAGCTTTCGAGAGCTCAGTAAGGTCGATCAAAGATTTAAAATCACAAAACGATTTGGACAAGTTTTCATATAAAACTTTTAAAGAGTATTTTCAATGAAATACAGCATTTAGACAAAGATGAACAAAACGAATGATTTTACATTCAAGCCCAATAACATCTTTTTTTTGAGGGATTTTTACTTTTGATGAAATCACTACAATACGATATAAACATAGGGATGAGTATTCAACTCAATTCCTTAAATAAATATCATTTCAAAACACTTAAAGTATAATAAAGCATGAATGTATAGTATTCAAAACAATTCAAGTACAATAAAACATAAACAGGAAATATTGAACATGAGCAGTACACTAGCAAAGCCACCCCGGCAGTGCTCGATCGCTTTACATATGCATATGTACACTGACTAGTCATTTAGGTACTAGTTAAACCCATCCAATAGACCATTCTTATAATGCCAACAATACAGACCATCCTTATGGCTCCCAAATTACTAACTCATGTCCACATTGAGGAACAATAAATAGAATTGAAAACATTTTATGATATTTGAATCGATAAAACATATGAGAATGAACAAAGAATTTCAATCGATCGCTAGAAGGTTCAAGCTACGGTTTCATGGGTCTTTCGAAAGTATTTTCATATCAATCGTAAAAACAGAGCTCAATGAACTTTGTAAAGATTCCATAATAAAATATTTGAAAACAAAATAACGAAATGGGGTTCGGATAGGATTCCTTACCTCGGTCCAAGCTAAGCAATGCTACCAAACCTCGATCAAAATTCTCTGAATAAACTTAGATTGGCAATCCATTTGTTAGATTACAATCTATACTAATATACTATAACCTAATATTCACTACCCAAATGATGCTCACTTCCAACTCCAAAATCGCTCGACTCAAAGTGCGCCTCACACGCGGCCAACCTAACCGAGGACCCGATACGCGCCCTTTAATGCGTAACATCATTTCAAATTTCTTAATAAATTACAATAAAACACTTTTATAGTTAAAACATTATAAGAAGTCAAAATATGAATTTTTGAAAATTAATTTCCTTAAATACAATAAAAACCCATAAATTGCCTAAATACCTTCTAGCTGAAAATAAAGTCCCATAATTTTTATAACAGCTTCAAAATACGTGTAAAAATTATAAAAATTTAAATCAGAAATTAAAAGACATTAAAACTATTTTTAAATTATTTATTTTTCTAAAAATAATGCGATACGAAAATCATAGAAAATCAACTCCAAAAATCATCAAAATTTTACTGAGTCTTACTTATTAGAGGTGTCAAATGGGCCGGGCTTGGGCCGGCCCAGCCCAAGCCCATCGGGCCTCCAGAAAACTGGGCCAGGGCCGCTGTCAAACAGGCCGGGCCAGGCAGAAGGAAGGAAATCTGGGCCCAGGCCCTAGGCCCAACATCTAGGGCCGGGCTTGGGCCGAGCCTGGGCCCGAGCCCAATTTTTTTTTTGTTATTCAAAATAATACACCTTAGTTATTCTCACTAATGATCTAAAAGTAATAGATTTCTTCTACATTTTAGTCATAGAAGGCAAGCAAATACACCTTAGTTAAAAAAAAACTGAAAAGGCCATTTTTTGGGACAAAAGAGGGCCGGGTCCGGGCCGGTTTCTCAAAAAGTTAGGCCTGGCCCTGGCTGTAACATCCCGGAATTTCCGGAACGTTAACACTCGCTCGATCAGATACACTCAGACAATTACGACCTCAAACTCAAGCAATTTAGAACCATCAGTCCGTCAGAGCAACTAAACCGTTGAGTAAAATAATACTCTTAGCGTACAATTATACTTGAAACATCAAATCTAAGCTAACAATTCTAAATAACAATAATGGCCCACGCAGGGGTTCTAAAGGCTAATACTGAAACTTAAGTTCTCTTTCGCTCGGCTCAAATTTAGTCCACACCCAATGCGATCTATTTTTGGTTATCACCTGCGGAAAGGAAGTCAAAGGGGAGTGAGCTTTTGAGAGCTCAGTAAGGTCGCTCAAAGATAGAAACTATGAAACAATTTCAGATGAAATTCATAGATTTTCAAAAAGAATCATAACTAGTTTTATTAGATATCAATACGATTTTTAGACACGATACAAACAATCACGAATGCAATAACATGAGCAATTGCAAAGCCACACAGGCAGTGCAGGGTAATCACTTAGCAAAGCCACAAAGGCGATGCTCATTAACACTTTCCACCGGCTAGTCCATCAAGGCACTAGCCCACACCAATACACCGGCTAGTCCATCAAGGTACTAGCCCACACCAATATCCTCCACTATACACCAACTCCTGCCAAACACACCAATGCAAACTCTCATGTCAATATGCAGAATGAGAACAAAGGATAATACAATTCTTAAATCGATGCACAACGAGAAATAAACACAGTGCATCGAATATGATTTCCAATAAACGCTTAAGGCTCAAGATAGGTTTTTAAGGCAAACAATGGGACTTAATCAAAATAACAGAATCCAAAAGAATAGCGATAACAATTCAAAGAAATATTCGAGGACAAATAGAGAAAACTGGGTTTCAGAAGAAATTCCTTACCTCGATCCACGCTATGCAATGTTAATTGACATCAATCCAAAAGTCGTTGAATTAACCTAAATTGGCAAATTCATTTATTAGAAAAATAATCTACACTACTATACTATAAACCCTATTATCAACTACCCAAACGGCGCTCACTTCTAACCCCAGAAAGACGCAACTCAAAACGGTTCCCCCGCACGGCCAACCTAGCCGAAAACACTGTACGCTCTCTAATACGTAATGATATCCCGAGATTCGTAATAAATTATAATAAAACACTTTCGTAGCTTAAAACATTGTAGAGAGTCAAAATATGAATTTTCTAAAATTTTGAATATTTTCAAATTAAAAATAATTTCTTTAAATACACTAAAAACCCATAAATTGCCAAAATTTCTTTTAGCTGAAAATAAAGTCCCATAATTTTTGTAACAGCTTTAAAATATGTATAAAAGTTATAGAAATTTAAATCAGAAATTAAAAGGTAATAAAACTATTTTTAAACTATTCGTTTTGCTAAAACCAATGCGATACGGAAACCATAGAAAATAAACTCCAAAAATTATCAAATTCAAACTGAGTCTTATTCATATCATAACGACATTACTCTAATTTTTCCCTGAACATTTTCCGGGTTTAAAGGCTCCAAAAGAATTTTTACAATTCTATGTTTACAGAAAATATTAAAAATATAAGTAGTTTCAGAAAATAATAAAATTTTGCCAGAAATCCTAATATAGGCTAAGGTATCATAATTTAAAATTTCACGTGCTAACGATAAGCGTGCGCTAGTGTATGCATGTGCCGAACTTAACGTCAACCCGTTACCGAACCGTATTTCCCTTCCTTTCCTCCTTCTCTTTTCACACACTATACTCACACAAATGCACCTATACACCCATTAATGGGGCTGTTTGACAGCCCCTCTTCTCCCTTACTCCTCCACTCACGCACACAGGAAAACACACAAACACACAGTTCATCCAGCTTTTCCCCCACTCTCTCTTCCTCTACACAGCAGCCTATAAACCCAATTCACTTGCCACCCTTTCCTCCCTTAACAACCCCCCACACAGGTACATACACACGCACACAATACACCTAACACACAGCTGCATACACAGGTTCAACCACGCATGCATACACAGGTTCATATGCTCTCCACTACACTGCACCTACCTATATATACATCCACAACACACATTACACTCACACAGAAGCACATAACTCACACACCCACACTGCTGCCTTCTCGACAGCCTCACCACACACACATAAACACACAACGCACACACACATATACACATAAACACAACTAGTTACGCACTTTCACGGTGCACCCAAAACATACACAAACACAACGCACACATCGCAAACCAGCTGCCATTGCAGCAGCCCCATCTCATGTATTCTTGCTCTCTCTCCATGGCGGCCACGGCTGCCATACACATCAACCCTTGATTGCCCAACAGTGATACGCCTATCTCTCTCTTGGACGCACTCAAACATGCAAGTAATCAGCCATGGCAGCCTTGAAAACACAGCTATGGCAGCCGTGCAACACAGCCATGGCAGCCCCTCCATGGTTGTCTTCACTCTCTCTCCTCCTCTCTTACACTCGCATGAACCTACATATATTCACACTCACATAAACACATTCTACACCTCTGCACAAACACATACGCAGTCCTCTAATATTCCCAGCCCTTTACTCCGTAAACAGTGGACAAATGTGAGAAAGAAGAGTAGAAATCTTACCGGAAAAACCTTGATCGCCGGAGTCTTTTTCTGATGATTTCAGCCCCTCGTTCTCTCTCTCTCTCTCACTGCTTCTCTCGAGTCTTTGGGTTGACGGCTGCTCTCCCACAAAAGGTGTATAAATATAAAACCCTAAATGACAAACTACTAAAAACCCCTTCTAAGTTTCGTTAGTTATTTTAACGCTTATCCGAAATTTTATATTATTTGCGAAATGGTCCAAATTAAATTATTTACTATAGTTTGGGTGCTCCAAAAATTTTAAGGGTTTGGATAGGTAACCCGTTATACTAAGTGTCGCTAAAAGTCACTAAATAAAATATCAACGCTAACTGAAAGAATATTCGTCGCTAAAGGTCGCTTCTTAAAATATCGACGCTAAAAAAATTTATTTGCTGTTAAAATTTTTTAAATAAATCCGAAAAGTATTGGGGTGTTACACTGGCCCTGGCCCAAGCCCTAAGGGTTAGGGCCGGGCGGGCCCGGGCCAAAAAGGGGCCGGGCTGGACCAGCCCGAGGGCCGCCCGGCCCATTTGACACCTCTATTACTTATACCATAAAGACATTGCTATAATTTTTCCCAGAACATTTTCAGGGTTTAAAGACTCAAAAAGAATTTTTCAACTCTGAAATTACAGAAAATACTAACAATTCTCACGATCTCAGAAAATTATGAAATTTTGTCAAGAATTCTAATATGGTCTAACGTATCATACTGTAAATTTTCACATGCTAATAATAAGCGTGCGCTAACATATACATGTGCCGAACTTAACGCTAACCCAATATCCGCTCCGCTCTTCTTTCTTGCACTTCACTCATTTCACCACTACCCCCACTTGTTCACACACAGTTTCACACCCATCAGAACACTTTGTTGTTGCTTCACTTTTCTCTTTATTCCTTTGACACACCCACATACACACTTCTATATATTGTATATATACACTCACCTCACTACAATTATATATATATATATATATATATATATATATATATATATATATATATATATATATGGACACATTTGCCATGCTCATATTCATACTTGAGCACCCAAACAACTACACTCCAACCCAACCGAAACACACACTAAGAATGCAAGTTACACCCACATATATTTGTATCACCTCGCACATCCATTCACTTAAGCTTATTTCCACTCACTGCTTCACCCATTTTACACACACACACACACACTGTTATATTTATATATACACACCACTTCACACGCCCACTACTTCACTTCTTCCTCCATTAACACACACACATTCACTCACACACATCAAACCTGTGAACACTCAAACCCATAACACATATCCTTTCATGCACCTCACAACCCACACAATGAAACACATGCATACACATGCACCTCTTCTCTTGAACACACACCACTCTCACGCACATAAACACTCAGCTGCTGCTACCCCCTGGCCGTAATACCATACCCATGTCACTCACGGTTCAAGATCCTCATGCCCATGGCCATTTCCTTCCACACCCACTGCTGTCCCACGACAGTGGGTCTTCCCTTCCTTTCCTTTCTTTTCTTTTCCAGTTCACCCATGAACCCACTTGTGGACGCACCAACACAACAGGTCCATAACTTCACTCACACATGCATACTACTTACACACACTTTAAGGTATAAACTAATACACACATGCGCAATATGCCGTTACAGCAGCTGCTCTGTCCCCTCTACACGCACAATGCACACCTCAGCATTCATTTCACCTTCCACTCAAACCTCATATGTACAGCCTTGACAACCATCCCTTGGAACAACTACAACACACTAAGGCACACAAACTCCCATGCCCTGTACCCAACTACCATCACGATAGACCCCTCTTTACACGGCAGCCATAGCTGCCGCCTTCCCATCGGGTTTCTTAAGCGTATCAGCGCACACCCATATACAACGCATCTACGTGTAACCCTAACCCATGATCTATATATATCTATATATATGTGTATATCTACATCAAAAAGAAGCATAGGTTTTCAAGAGGTCTCACCAGAAGGTTTCGCCGGAAGGTGAATCCTTCGATCCCATCTCTGAAGACTCCTCTCTCTCGTTAGTGGGTATGACAGGCTGGGAGGTGAGTCCTTAGACGGATGCTAGTTCATGTAACACATTTATATATGTTAAAAGAAGCCCTAGTTAGAAAATGAAAACCTACCCAAATCATTTGTCGTTAAATCTCTTGCCTGAGTTATTATCGTGAACATGGTCCAAAATAAAATTGTTTACAGTAAATTACGTGTTAGGAAAATTTATGAACGGCTGTTATGCTACCCCGGTTCCTTATTGGTTGCTAAAGGTTGCTAAAAATATCGACGTCAGGTAAGAATATTGTCGCTAAAAGTTTACCCATAAAATTTTGGTCACACTAATCATTAAACATTTAATTTGCCGCTAAAAGTTATTAAAAAAATATCGACGCTATGAAAAATATATTTGCTGCTAAAAATTTTAAATAACTCCAAAAAATAATGGGGTGTTACAGTATTTATTTTATTTATTATGTCTATAGGGATGCCTAAAGTTTCTAAGGCTGTTTGTTCGTCTAGTTGTCTAAGTCGCCTATGAAACTCACTATAATAAAGTGTGTTGTTTTGTTGGTCTTTTAGATGTATATAAAAGCCAATAAGGTGTTGAAAGAAAATATCAAACTCTTCTAATAATAAATCTAAATTCAGAAAGTATCTGATATAAAAAGATAAAGGATTATATAAAAGTGTAATAAAATCTGTGTCTGTAAATGTCTTATTCTACCATTTGAAAAATCAATTGTTTCTATGGCCATGTAAAATTTATTAAAAGTGTCTAGAATATCTAAAGTTGTTTGTTGACTAAAATTAAAAGTATTAATCATGTCTTCAAAATTAAACGGTTCTTGGTATGGTTCTAGGTTTAAATTTATGGGGTCCAAGTCTAAATTTCTTCTATCCATTTCTATTAACTTGGATTGTGTATGTATAACTATCACAGTTTTCTGTATAATTTATACTATTAGCTTGTCTCTTTCTTGTAATCTGTTTTAGATTAGAAGCGGCTTGAGTGTTTGTGCTTAAGAGTTGTCTGATGTACTCATCATGATATAACAAATTATTGTCTTCATCTAATTGTCTAATATGATGTCTCAAGAGTTGTTCTAAGTAAGCATTAACATGATGAAAATCATTTTCAATATTTATGAAGTAGCTAACATATGTATGCAAAGGGTTTCTAACTAATTGAACTCTACCCGATTGTATATAAAATCTAATTCTACCATTAACATAATTTAAAGCATTTAACGATGCATAAAAATGATTAAATTATGTTATGTCTACAACATATTCCTCATAGTCTTCCGTATAACTACTATAAAACGTAGGATTTGGGGTCGATTACTCATGATATGATGCAAAAGGGGTTACTTGCTCTGGGTTACTCAGTACTTCTCCTTTACTTGATAAATATCTCATCAGAAGCTTTTAAGTTAAAAACTTTTAAGGCTCTGATACCAAAATTTGGGGGGTTGGCCGGAAAACAAGTCCCTGGTTAGACCAAAACTAGTTCTAAAAAAAGGTAGCATATCAAAGAGAAAAACAGCGGAATAGAGAGTAGATTTAGAGAAAGTATGGCAAAAATTGGAAACAGAGAGAGAGTCTGGGTTCAAGTTTGGTTTTCAAAGGTTTGGGATGCTGGGTAGACTTATAACTAGACTAAATCTCAGGATGCTGGGCTGAACTATCAAGGTTTTCTTTTTGGAAAAAAAACTCAGGGCATGCCTTAGTCTGCGGGTTTTCAAAAGCCATCACTTGGCAACTAACCCTAAATGACTCGCTCTCACTTTTGTTTAAAACCTCTAACTATGAAGGTTCTTTTGAAAGCATAATCAATTTAAATCTAGCTAAGGGTTTGAGGTAAGCATAATCATTTTGAAAAACAAAATGGACAGAGTCTCTCTTTAGTCAAGTAAATGCTATATGATCTCTTAATCTTGCCTATATTTAACTGCTCTTTGGCATGTTAGCTTTTGAGATATTTTTCGTTCAATTCACGGAAGACTTTTCACCACTTGAGCATTTTCACCTCAGAATAACTAAAGAACTATAAATAAAATTAAAGAGCTTACTTGTAATCTAAGAGAGAGAGAGAGAGAGAGAGAGAGAGAGAGAGAGAGCTAGAAGAACTTTAGAAGAGAGAGATCATGAACAAGGTGTGAGAAATTTGAGAGAATTTTCATGTCGATTATATTGAACTCGTGTGTTTACAAATGAAGATTGGATTCTCTGTTATAGGCAGAAAAAGCTATGTACAGGACCTTTACAATGCCTGCTTTTACAGCTGTCCTACTGGATTATAAATGCTAACTACATGACGAAGGACTTTGAGAAAAGGTGTCTCAAAAGTCTTTAAAGTAAAAGCTACTTTATGTAAAGCCTAAAGCTAAAGATGCTTCATCCGTAAAAAGTCTTTAAAGTAAAAGCTACTTTATGTGAAGCCTAAAGCTAAAGATGCTTCATCAGTTAGCTGTCTAGGCAATTGTTTCCTTCTTTGCTTTCCCCTTTGCAGAGTGGTGAATAAAGCTGAAAACTTTGCTTTTTTCGAAAGTGGTGTCTGTTCTTGTCTATAATGCCTCCTTTGTCAAAATTTATCCGGCAAATGTTGAAAGTGCTCTAATAGTTGTCTTCAAGTCTTCACGGGTCTTTTTTCTTTATCTTCAATATCAAGCCTTAGTGTTGTTCATCTGTCCGCTTGTCAAAAGTTGCCTTGGTCTGTTTTTAGTGTCACGGGTTTTGCTTTAAAGTTGCTTTTTTTTAAAGCAGATGCTCGTTGTCTTTTTCTACTGTGTGCTGCTAGTGCTAACTCCTTTGTCTTTGTTTGCGGTATGGTCAGTAAAGTCTTCAGAATCTTCATCCTCCAGTACTTTGGTCAAGGAAGTATCACTTGGGCGTTGTACAAAATCCATGTCTTGAAAAATGTTCAAAATTGCCTCAGCTGCTTGTTTTTTAAGGCTATTCATTAAAATTTTCTTTTTTGCTTCTTTATTAGCCTCACGTCTTTTTTCCTTTTTTTCCCAAACGGCTAGGGGTCTCAGGGTTTGTTTTGTCTTTACCACCCTGTGGAGCTGGACTAGGAATACTTTTTCCCTTATTCAAAGGATTTTCAGCGTTTTTGAGTAAAATGCCAACTGTAACAGGACTTGAGAAGTCTTTACCTGCAGCCTGTGAAGCAAGACTAGGAATTCGTTCTCCTGAATTCGACGGATTTTCAGTATCTTTGAGCAAGATACTAGCTGTCACAGGATTTGAGTTACATTTACCAGAAACCTGTAATTACGGGCTAGCTATCTCTTTTGTACCCGAAATAGTAGGTTTAGATGTCTGCTGTTGCTTTTGAACAAGAGTGGTGTATCTGTTCTTCCAATCATTTGTCTCTAATTCTAAAACTTGTATATGTGCCTTTAAATGAGAAATTTGACTGTCAAATTGTGTCTTTTTTAAAAGTAAGTGGTCTGATCTAGTTTTTAAAATATTAAAATGTTTAATGAGATATTCTAATCTTCTATTAACATTTTTTTTCATAATAAGGGTTTTCGCTTGTGGTATGTTTAGAGGCGTTAGACTTGACAATATTTATATTATATTTTTGTTTTATGCATTTAGTGCATGCTTCTTTATAGCATAAATTGCATTTACATATAACCTTAATGGTTGGATACTAATTGCATATATAACATGTGTTTGTATCTAAGTCCTTTTCTAATTTCCATTGATGTATACAATTATCTTCAGTTTTGTTCAGAAGCTTAAAACTTAAAATTATATATGTTCTAACTTCTTCAAGAATTTATAAAAGTATCTATTTGATCAGTTGTTTCTACAGGAAGAATTTCTTCTTTGTCATCATTACTTAAAGAAATAATGTCTTCTATATACTTTCCTATTTCTGTCTTCTATATTTCCTCTGCCTAAAATATGACTATTGTTTCTTATCATAGACTAAAAATTTTCATTCTTCTTGTGTTTTTACAGTTCTATGTTTGTCTATTTTAATATTATTTAATTTATTACATAATTCATCTATGTCTGAACTAATTTCTTTTTCTTTCTTATTATGTATATATTGTTCTAATTTTTCTATTTTTCCAAACAAGTTATAAGTAACATTATTATAATATTATTTTGTTTTCTAGAAAAAGGTAGCATGTTAGAGAGAAAAATAGCGGAATGGAGAGCAGATTTAAAAAAAGTATAGCAAAAACTGGAAATAGAGAGAGTCTGGGTTCAAGTTTGGTTTTCAAAGGTTCAGGATATTGGGTAGACTTATAACTAGACTAAATCTCAGGAATGCTGGGCTGAACTATCAAGGTTTTCTTTTTGGAAAAAACTCAGGGCATGCGTTAGTCTGCGGATTTTCAAAAGCCATCACTTGGACTAACCCTAAATGACTCGCTCCCACTTTTGTTTAATACCTCTAAGATAACGATGAAGGTTCTTTTGAAAGTATAATCGATTTAAATCTAGCTAAGGGTCTGAGGTAAACATAATCATTTTGAAAAACAAAATGGACAGAAGTCTCTCTTTAGTCAAGTAAATGCCATATGATTTCTAAATCTTGCCTATATTTAACTGCACTTTGGCATGTTAAGTTTTGAGATATTTTTTCGTTCTCTTACGCTCTTAGATTACAAGTAAGCTCTTTGATTTTATTTAAAGTTCTTTAGTTATTCTGGGGTAAAAATGCTCAAGTGGTAAAAAGTCTTCCGTGAATTGAACGTATATGTGTCTCCTAAATGACTCGCTCCCACTTTTGTTTAAAACCTCTAAGATAACTATGAAGGTTCTTTTGAAAGCATAATCGATTTAAATCTAGTTAAGGGTCTGAGGTAAGCATAATCATGTTGAAAAACAAAATAGACATAGTCTCTCTTTCGTCAAGTAAATGCCATATGATCTCTAAATCTAACATATATTTAACTGCTATTTGATATGTTAAGTTTTGAGATACATATATATATATATATACCTGTGTATGTATATATACATATATATGTACATACATGTATATATACATGTATGTATATATTTACACATAAATATGTATATATACATACATGTATGTGTATATACATACATGTATGTATATATAGACATACATGTATGTATATACACATACATGTATGTATATATGTATATATACATGTATACATGTATATATGTACATGTATATATACATGTATACATACATGTATGTATCTATACATGTATACATACATGTATGTATACATGTACATATGTACATGTATATAACATGTATACATGTATATATGTATGTATATATATATATATACATGTATATATGTACATAAATACATGTATGTATATATATATATATATATATATATATATATATATATATATATATACATGTATGTACATACATACTTATATGTATATATGTACATGTATGTATGTATGTACATACATGTATATATATATACATACATGTATATATGTACATACATGTATGTACATATATACATGTATATATATACATATGTACATATATACATGTATGTATGTACATATATACATGTATGTATATATATGTATATATGTATATATATATATATATGTATATATGTATGTATATGTACACATACACACACATATATACATATATATACATGTATGTATATATATGTATACATGTATGTATATATATGTATATATGTATGTATATGTATACATATATATATATATACATATACACACATACATATATATATATATACACACACACACACACACACATATATATATATATATATATATATATATATATATATGTATGTATATATATAATAAGAAACAATAGTCATGTTCTAGGCAGAGGAAATATTGAAGATAGAAATAGGATAGAAGTATTAGCTACTGAAACAAGAAGAAGAAAATGAAAACACGGTTGGAAACTAAATATATCTAGACTATCTTCTTGTTCTGTAAAGTGTATAAAGTCTTGTAATTGTTTTAGACTTATTCCTTTTCCTATTGATGTAATGCCTATTTTTTGATTTAAAATTATTATGTCAATGTTTTGAAGAATATTAAAAATTTTCATCTGATTCATTTTACGATGAATGCCTTAGCAGTTTATTTTAATAAGTTCAGAGACACGAAAAAAATTTAATTTTTATTGTGTTTTTTGAGGTGTTATGCCAGACATTTTTAAACATTACCCTGAAGCAACGATAGGAGGAGTAGGGAATCACCCTAATCCATGATATAAAGGCACCATTTCTTTTCAAGAAGCAAATAGTTTAATGCAAACACACTTTGGACCAAATTATTATATTAGTCCAGCTTGTCAAGACCAAACTTCCACAAACACTATTGATGATTGTGAAAATTGCAATACCCTCATTAAACATTTTAATATTTTAAAAACAAACAGACACAAAAAGCCTTAAAACAATAAGAGAAAACTTAGATTATATAAAAGACATTTTTGAACTCTACCCGATTGTATATGAAATCTAATTCTACCATTAACATAATTTAAAGCATTTAACGATGCATAAAAATGATTAAATTGTGTTATGTCTACAACATATTCCTCATAGTCTTCAGTATAACTACTATAAAACATAGGATTTGGGGTCGATTACTCATGATATGATGCAAAAGGGGTTACTTGCTCTGGGTTATTAAGTATTTCTCCTTTACTTGATAAATATCTCATCAGTATGTATATATATACATGTATGTATGTACATGTATGTATGTATATATGTATATGTATATATGTATATGTATATATATATATATATGTATATATGTATGTATATATGTATATGTATATATGTATGTATATGTACACATACATATATACATATACATATATATATATATATATATATACATATATACATGTATATATATGTATACATGTATGGGAGCGATAGTGGACCCCTTTTCTTTAAGCTTCTTCTTGACAGTGTCATTTACGGATGTTGTGGTCATTACATGTATGGTTTCTACATGTGATGACATACTTCGTCTGATTGGAATGGTAACTGTTTTGTACCCTATGATGTCTTCATCAGAACTGCCTTCTTCTTTGATAGCTTCTTCTACCATTTTTTCCTTTCCTTTGCCTTTCAGATTTGTAGACATGGAAGGTATCAAAGAGACAAAATGTCTTCTGGTTCATCAAGGATAACAACACCTTTATTTTCTCTAATGTGCATTTGTTCTAGTTGTTTACTAGCGAGTCCTTCTCCTATCACCCATTTTTTAGGCCATGATAGTTGTTTTGGATTTATCTTCCAGGCTTTTATGGCTCGGACATTACTACTTGTTTGTTCAAATTGTTCCACTTCGCTGTTTAGTGTTTTACTTAGTGGATTTGTGGTATTTACCACTCTATAGACTAGACGATATTTTACTGCAATATTTTTGCAGACTTCTCGTAGTTCGGTCATACCTTGAGTCTAAATTCTCAGTCCTAATGCTTTATTAAGATATGGATCTTTTAAAAACATAAAGTAGTTTGGTGTAGTTTTAAACAAAACTGGTCCTTTATACAAGTTACTTTGGATACCCCCTATTAGGGCTTTTTCAAAAGTTTTCCACCGACTATTTGTTAAACAACAGATTACTGGTGTATCTTTGCCTTTTATGAATAATGGAAAAAGACTAACTTGTATCATACCAATATGAACATAGTGATATCCTTCTCTAAGGTATTGTTGTGCCTTATCTGCCTTGAAGAGAGGAATGTCTAGTATTCTTTCTTCGGTTTGACCTACCGAGGTTTCTCCTTCGAAAATCTCTACATTCATCTTAGTCCTAAATTTGAATATAGAGTTTTTGTATATTTCTCCAACCCTGATTTTAGGCATCTCCCAATGATTTATAGTAGAACCGGGAGTTTCTTCCTCAATTGATTCACTCTGACTAATTATGTTATTAGATAAATGAATCATTTCTTCTTCATGGTCGTAAGTTTCTGACATCATGAAGATCGTGCCTACACTTTTCAAAGTTCTGTTTAAACTTTCTTTATCATCTGATGTTGTTTCATCATCAGATTCGTAATCGTATTCTGAAATAAGCTCTTTTGCTTCGTCTTCATAATCTAATTCGTATCCTCATGCTGGTTCATATCTTTCTTTAGCAATTAAAACAGATCTTATATTTTCTTTTCTTTTCTTACTTTGGCATTTATTTGCATAATGTCCTTTTTCGCCACATAACCAGCAACAATCACATTCCTCTAGTGATTTTCCTTTTGGACATGAAGGCTTTTTATACAGAATATTAGATTTCTTTCTAATGTATCTTCCCCATGGTTTTGGTTTTTCTCTTGATGGATTAAATTTTCTTTTATGAAAATTTAACCATTTCTTCACATATCTTTTTTCTTTTCCAAACATCTTCTTTTCAATTTTTTTCTTCGTGAAGTTTGGCTTCTTTTCACATCCATAGCTGTTTACCATGTTATCGACTTTAGAACTACAGTCATAACTCATATGAGCTTTTTTCATATCTTTTATTTCCTGTCCTTCAGTACAATATTTCTTCAGAACTTCTTCTACAGCTGCAATCCTTCCTCCTAAGGAATCGCAAAGCATTCCGTTATTTAGGAGTTTAGTAAATTCTTTTTCTGCTAACTCGTCCCATGATTTAGGAAGTTTGGCAATAAATTGCTTTTGCCAATGAAGGCTGTCTCTAAGTTCTAACTTGTAAAAATATTTTTTAAATTCACAAGTGTAAATTTTAAAATAGCACATATCACATATCTGTAGTTTTGTCAAATTTGTGAAAGCACTTTTTTCATAAATACCTATGTTATTTATAGATATCCCGCAAAACTCTCGTTTGAGGTTATCTGCATAAAACATTATCCATTTTTCATAAATGTTAAGCTTGCTTTAGGCTTCAATTATCATTTCGTTATCTGCTATACTGTTCCAGAACCTAACTGCATTTCCTCACAGGGTTGCTCAAATAAAATGTTTCATAGCATGTCTTTCTGTTAAGTTACCACCTATTATGGCAATGCTTAAGGCTTGTGCCCAATTATCGATTATTTCTTCAGTATTTGAAATACAATCGATATCAAGATATATGCCGTATTGATTTACGGGCTCAGTTCTTACATTTTTAGGAACAAATTCTTATTTCTTTAATTTGTCCTAATAGGGGTGTTATTGAATTTAGAATTTCTTTCTAAATTTAATTCTGGATTCCACGCTCCTACATAGTTTGGATCGGTTTATCCGTTCCATAAATTCATATCAGAAAAGGCCTTATTTACTTCTGATATTGCTCTTTTTTCTTCTTGCTTATATTGCTGTTCCTTTAGAACAGCTGGATCTATTTCATCCATCATTGGTTTTTCTAATGATTTTTCTTTTTCTACTTTGTCTAAGTAGTCGTTTATTATTTTTTCTATTTCTTCTACACCCATTCCCTTTATAGGATCTTTGGTGTCTTTTGAGCCACTCGAAGAGGGTTTTCCTTCGCTGCCACTGTATGCTATAACTTCTTCAAATACATATGAAGTTTCATTACAGTAGTACTTATTGGTAGTGTTATAACTTCCAAAGTTTGATTAGAAGTTATCTGAGTTTAGGACGTGATTTTCACTTCTTAACTCTTTAACTGAATTGTGTAATTCAGTTAATATCTGAGATGTTATCTTGTATAGAGTTCTATAGATATTTAAAGTTTCATGAGATACGTCCATTATTTGATTTAATAAACCTGTTATCTCAGTTTTCCAACTCCATGGTCTAAGTGTATAATTACTGGCATAGGATTTAATAAACAAAGAATTTCCATGAGGTTTTCGTTGAATCTCACCTTTGATTAGGCTCCGATACCAATTTTGTATGGCCAAATTCTCCTTGGGTCAGGAATGACAAGTTATAAACTTGAAAGGGATCAATTTTAGTCTTTTGAGAAGTATGAGGTGTTTTTAAGTAAACTATTTAGAAGTTGAGGGGTTGAAAATGATATTAACCAGAGTGCTAGCAACTTGCTAGCACTAGCATTTTATCATCTTATATATATATATATATATATATATATATATATATATATATATATATATTGGAAAAGGCTAGTTGTATCAATATGGAGCACACGCACAACACTGATAGTGGAACTGATTTAGAAGACCAAGAGATCCCGGTGGGGGAAACCTCTCTGAGAGAGGAGCAACCGTAGAACGCCGAATCATTGACGACGGTTCTGCAAACTATGAACCAGCTTATGACTCTGTTGGTGGCAAATATGACCAACCAACAACAAGGAGTGCGGAACCCTATTCCACCTCAACCCCAACCCCAAGAGGAGAGTACCCTAGCTGAGTTTAACAAACAGAATGCCACCAGTTTTAAGGGGTCGCTAGACCCCATGGTAGCAGAGAACTAGGTTAATGAGTTGGAGAAAATATTTCGAGCCATTCACCGTAGTGAAAGGCAAAAAATTGTGTTTGCTATATTTAAATTAAGGAGTAAAGCTGTGACACCCCAACCCAAGTGACGTCACCAGAGCCGGGTTGTCAGTCATGACTGCATTATACACCCTATTGATACAGAGTAATTCTAAAACATCCTTGAATATACATAATGTAACATCCCGGAATTTTTCGGAACGTTAACGCTCAATCAATCGTTTACGCTAAGACAATAGAACCCTCCACTCAACCAATTTATAATCATCCACCAGTCAGAGCAACTAAACCATCGAGTAAAATAATACGCTTAGCGTACTACCATAGTAGAAACATCAAGTCTAAGTTAACAATTTTAAATTACAATAATGACCCACGCAGGGGTTCTAAAGACTAAGACTGAAACTTAAATTCTCTTTCGCTCGGCTCAGATCTACTCCACACCCAATGCGATCTATTGTTAGTTATCACCTGCGGAAAGGAAGTCAAAGGGGAGTGAGCTTTTGAGAGCTCAGTAAGGTCGCTCAAACGAAGAAACTACGAAATAGTTTACGAATACACAACGATGTTGGTTTTGTTCAAAGAAACAATTTGATGATAAATTCCAGAATTTTCACAACAATCACAACTCATTCGATCAGATATTAATATGACTTTCGGATACGATGCAAACAATCACAAACGCTATTGAACATGAGTTGCAAAGCCACACAGGCAGTGCAGGGTAATCACTTAGCAAAGCCACAAAGGCGATGCTCACTAACACTTTCCACCGGCTAGTCCGTCAAGGCACTAGCCCACAGCAATACACCGGCTAGTCCGTCAAGGTATTAGCCCACAGCAATACACCGGCTAGTCCATCAAGGTACTAGCCCACACCAGTATCCTCCAATATATACCAACTCCCACCAAACACTTCGATGCAAATTCTCATGTCAATATGCAGAATGACAACAAACAATAATACAATTATTAAATCGATGCACAACGAGAAATAAACACAGAGCATTGAATATGATTTCCAATAAACGCTTAAGGCTCAAGAAAAGGTATTAAAGGCAAATAACGAATTCTCATAACAAATATAACGGAGTCCAAAGAAATTTGATAGCAATTTTAAAAAAATATACGAGGACAAATTGATGAATTGGGTTTCAGAATGAATCCCTTACCTCGATCCAAGTTATGCGCTCGTTGCTATTCACCCTTGTTCAAACCTCGAATTAACCTAAATGGGCAAATTAATATTTAGAATTCAACAGGGGCTAAAGCCTAGGACGTCAACCCGTCTCTATTCCACGTCTGCTAATGATGCTGCGACATCTAACGACGTGGTGTCAGGTACACTTCCAGTAAACTCTTTAGATGCTCGTATATTGTTTGATTTTGCAGCGTCGTACTCTTTTTGTTTCCCTTGCTTTTACACGGTGATTAAAGGTGAAAACCCGTCCTTTGGATACAGACCTTGAGATAGGCACTCCGTTGGGAGAGTGTTTGACTGTCACTACAGCCCTTTGTGACTGTTTGATTGAGATTGGGGATAGAAATCTTATTGTGAACCTCATCATATTGGCAATTCAGGATTTTGATGTCATATTAGGTATGGATTGGTTATCCTCTAACTATGCATCGGTGGATTGCCATAAAAAATTGGTTTGGTTTAGTATTCTGGGTGAGCCCGAGTTTATTTACCACGGGTCTAAACCATTGGGTTGGTTAGCATTATCTCAGCCATGAAAGCACAACGGTTGTTACGCCGAGGTTGTCAGGGATATATTGCACATGTCGTAGACACATGTCAAGATAGCCCAAAATAGTCATCCTTTCCCATGGTAGAGCGGTATCTGGATGTGTTCCCTGAGGAGTTACCTGGTGTTCCCAACCTATTCTGGTCGCACTCAAAGGTCCACTTGGAGTCCCATTGTGCATGAACATCCGCACAAGCACAGTATTCAATGCTTTGAACCGGACAAAGTGCGCGCGCCCAAGTCACTTGCATTCTTTGCCTCACTTGCCTCACGCACGACTCAATCACCAATGATTTCATGCTACCGTGACTCACAGTACCAGGTTTGTCGCCCCGCGACCACCTAAGCACCTTTTCACCAGAAATATCGACCGTTGGCGCAATCAGAGCGACGGGGTCAAGGGCATAGGCCTTGGCCAAACCCATTGGGTCAGCCTCGGCCTCCCCCAAGGCGATGGGGTCGGCCTCGGCCTCCATGGGGTGTTGGCCTTGGCCTTTCCCCCCGGTTGTTCACTCTTCGCGCAAAGTCCCTTTCGCGCTTTGATCGCTTCATACACTTTGTACCTAACTTTGGCACCTTGTTCGTCACATGGGTATGTTTCACGTCGACACGCTCGTCGCAACGCAACTTCCGGGTTTGTCATCGCTCATAAAAAGACCTACCGTCCGCGTGCCCGAAGTTCACCGAAAGGGGGAGTGGCCTTGGCCTCCCTTCATGGGAGTTGTCCATTGGCCTTGGCCACCCCTTAGGGTCGGCCTCGGCCTCCCCAGGGGTGGTGGCCTTGGCCTTCCCGTAATATTTGGCCTATGGCCTCCCCTCCCACGCGCACTTGTTTTCTCAAGTCTTTGCACCTCCGCGATGTTTACAGACGTCCGTACATCTACCTTGCGACGTCCGTCATGCATCAACCTCGCAATGTCCGTCGTCCGTGAACCTCGTGACGTCTGTCGTCCATCAACCTCGCTACGTCCGTCGTGCAGCAACCGCAAGACGTCCGTCGTGCAGCAACCGCACGACGTCTGTTGTGCACCAACCTCGCGACGTCCGTCGTGCATCAACCTCACAGCGTCCGTCGTACATCAACCTCGTGACGTTCGCCATCCGCGTACCTCTCCCATGATGTCCGTCACCCAAAGTCACGCACTACCACCGAATGACCCGTCACTGACAACCGCATACCATCACTTCCAACTTTGTCATTACTACATGTTGCATTCATCATCTTGTTATGACAGGTACACTTAGCTCAAATCCCATCTTCGGGACACCTGACACGTGCCCGTGCGCCGTCTCCACGATGTTTGTCACCGCGCCCGTGCGTCATCTTCATGATACCTGCCCCGGCACCAACTATAGCTCCGCGACGTTCATCGCCGCGCCCGTGCGCCATCTTCATGATATGTTCCCCCAGCACCAAGTATAGCTCCGCGATGTTCGTCGCCGTGCTTGTTCGCCATCTTCATGATACGTGCCCCCGGCACCAAGTATAGCTCTACGACGTTCGTCGCCGCGTCCGTGCGCCATTCTCATCATGCGTGCCCCCGGCACCAACTATAGCTTCGCGACCTTCGTCACCGCGCCCATAAGCCATTCTCATCATGCGTGCCCCCGGGATCAAGTATTGCTCCGCGATGTTTGTCGCAGCGCCCGTGCGCCATTCTCATCATGCGTGCCCGGCACCAACTATAGCTCCGCGACGTTCGTTGCCACGCCTGTGCGCCATCTTCATGATATGTGCCCCCGGCACCAAGTATTACTTCGCGACGTTCGTCACCGCACCACTCCCATGACATGTGCTCCGGCACCAAGTATTGTCTCCGAGACGTTCGTCACCGCGCCCATGTGCCACAATCATGATACAGGCCTTCGGGCATCACACTTATTCACCACACCATGCGCCCCCGCCATGGATGTGGAACATGCTTTGACCCACTCTCTGGAGTGTGCTGCATCAAGGGGGCTCCGTTTGTAGTGTTCCGGCACGAGGACCCCTGGCAACTGGATGAGCTCACAACCTTAAAGCCATCGCCGGCACAATCAACTACGGGATGGGCTCACAACCTTGAAGCCATCGCCGACACAATCAACTATGGGATGTGCTCACAACCTTGAAGCCATCGCCGGCACAATCAACTACGGGATGGGCTCACAACCTTAAAGCCATTGCCATCACAGTCACGGGGGGCTCCGGTACGAGGACCCCTTGCTCGAGACATTAAGCACTGAGCTGCGAGCATGTCCACTCATGTTACCATTGATCGTCGACATCACCAGGGCAATGACCCCCGGGTCACTCCGGGATGGGTGCAAGTCCTTGGAGGGCATGGCACATAGTCTGCCTGACAGTTGGCTACAGGGGCAGCCTTCACCACTGTCAGGTTCTCCGTGCGTCTCTTGACGCACCTTGTGGGACTCTGCAAGGGCTTGGATTGGAGGCTAGATCAAGGGGGTTCTCTGGCCACACCGACGCTGTTGGAGCCAGTCTTTCCAGATAGACAGAGCGACGCTGTGCGAGGCAGGTTGGGTGAATATGCGATTCGACAGTCTGTGGAGCACCGGCAGCTGTGGACCCCTCGGTGACTTGTCACTCCCGGGGAGCGCCACGTGTCGCGTGATGACATCATCATCTCAACCTCTATAGAGGTCTTGAGAATTCATTTGACGGATTTTGGACATTTTTAGAACACTTTCACTTTCTCACTCTAGAATCCTAGAGAGAGAAACATACAGGACCCTAACTTTGGACCTAAACATCAAACTATGACTGTCGTCGTATATTCATCATGCGTCATCGCCCTCGCAGCACTACCACCCTCAGGCTCTGTCTGGGAAGCCCTTGGTCTCTGCCTTTGCTCCGCCCTTGCTGTGTCTCACATCAACATACTTGACATCTGAGTCGGACTGCATTCCTTATGGCACCTCCACGTCGACTGCGAACCCACTTTCCTTGGCATCATTTTGGCGACTCCGCTGGGGAGGTGAGCATCGCAGTGCAGTTCGTCCCGTGCCCGATACATCCAAACAACCATGCCTCAGCAATGCAGGGCTACCAGGACTACCAGTCATAGGCTCAACCCAACCATCCAAGAGGCCGTCATCTTCCAGACTTAGAAAATTTTTAAGCCATAGGGCTCTTGCACAGGCCAACTGACACCACTCTTGATGCCATCAGCCACTACCTTTGGGGCTTCACCCCTTCCCAACCCCTTCAGCCTCACATCCCATACCAACTTGGTGCATGGTGCGTAGGGTGGCTCGAGCCACGTTACTAAGTCTCAACTCTGTCAGTTGACACCCCCCAGGTCTTGCGACCGCCTCTGCCAGGATGCATGCAACATGCCTTACCAACCCTCCCCTACCTCTGTCACTTAATCAGTCATCGATGCCAGCCTATCACCCTGAGTCCACCATCCCGCTCATCTCAACCTCGCGTGCTTGTGGTCGCATGACCACCCTTTATCAAAAAAAATTTTCTTGACACTTAGAAAAATTTTCATTTTTTTCGCAACCGGTCATCGATGATCACCCTCAATGGTTTCCCTCGCCATCCTTGACTCAGCCCAACACTTAGAAAAATTTTCATTTTTTTTGCAACCAATCATCGAGGATCACCCTCAGCAGTCTCCCTCGGTACCTTTATCCGAACTCAATACTTAGAAAAAAATTTTGTTACAAAATTTTTTTTCATGCCCCTTTTCCTTAGGCTCGGTCCAACACTCTTGAAAAAAAAATTTCTCAACACTTGGAAAATTTTCTCACCTCCTTCGCACTCCTCCTTCTCACTCGGCCTGCTCGCGGTTGGGTCGCCACCCTCTCACCCTCGTTCTACACTTAGAAAATTTTTCAAAATTTTCATCTCCCTCTCACCAACCCCCTCACTCTCCCTCTAACATTTTCCTCTCTTTGCTCCCACCATCCCACTCCTCTCTATCTTCTTGTAATTGTGAGGCTTCTCTTGGGGGGCTCCCTTTTTTGGTTTGTAAAACAAAATTAATTATTTAATTAATTAATTTTGAAATTCAAATTCAATTCAGAATTTGGGCAGAACCCACCAACGAGAATGCCCCGACCCTCGCGTTCTCTTTTTCTCTGTGCCGTGCCCGACCCTACCTGAACTCGACCCACCCGAACCTAAAACCCTAACCCTAATTCTGCTCATCTCTTTCTCTTCTCCTTCATGCCCGCCGCAACCCCCTTGGCGCCGCCGCCCTTCGGCCTCGCCCACCACGGCACGCCCCTAGCCGGCATCGGCCCCCATCCCCCCTCGGCCTCGGCCTCGGCCCAGCCCCTCTCCCTCTCTTCTCTTCTCCCTTCTCTCCCTCACCCCACCTTCCCCGCGTCCCTTGGCCGCCCGTGGCACCCCCCGCCGCTGCTGTCCGCTTTTTTCCCCTCCCCTTTCCCCTTCCTTCTTCCCCCACCCATCGACCTCGGCCTCCCCACCCCCTCGGCCGTGGCCCATTACCCCCCTCAGCCTCGGCCTTCACCCTCCTCCCCCGCCCTCTTTTCCCTTCCCCCTCCCCTTCCCCCTCACCCATCACCCCGCCCACGCCTTGGTCGGCCGGCCTTGGCCCTTCATCCCCATAGCCTCTCCCCTTTACTCCATGGCCATCCTCCATGCCACCCCTTTTGGCCTTCCCCAAGCCATGGCCACAATCTTCACCAAGCCATGGCCACCACCTTCACCCACCTTCAACCTTCATCTTCTTTCCTTCACCCATGGCCAACACTTCAAAATTTTTTTTTTGAAACATTGACCGCCCGCCGTGCATCGCCCGTCGCCCAGGCACCGACTCCGCAATGACTGTCACTCGGACTTCATCTCGGCGACGCCCGTTGCCCCGACATCATCTCCGCGACGCCCGTTGCCCGGACATCATCTCCGCGACCCCCGTCGCCCGGACATCATCTCCGGGACCCCCGTCGCCAACGACCCCCATCACCCGGACATCATCTCCGCGACGCCCGTCGCCCAGACATCATCTCCGCGACCCCAGTTGCCCGGACCTCATCTCCGCGACGCCCGTCGCTCGGACATCATCTTTGCGACGCCCGTTGCCCGGACATCATCTCTGCGACCCCCGTTGCCCGGACTTCATCTCCGCGACCCCCGTCGCCCTGAACTCACTCCGCGACCCCCATCACCCGGACGTCACACTGTGCCCCGAACACCATACTTACTCCGCCGCGCCCATGCGCCGTGCCACTAACACAGTCGCGCCCCCAGGCTCCCTGTCACATTACAGTGCCCTTGGCACCATACACACTCCATCGCGCCTATGCACCGTGCCACTGACACAGTCGCGCCCCTGGCTCTCTATCACATTACCATGCTCCTTGCATCGGTCCACCCTTTCACCACACCATGCGCACCTTGCCCTGGTCATGAAACATGCTTTAACCCACTCTCCGGAGCGTGCAACATCATGTGGGGATAGGCGAATCCTCCGGGACACTATCTCCGCCAGGGAGCTCTTCAACTCCCCTTCTGCCAGGTAGACGGCTCCTCCGAAATGCTACCTCAGCCAGTCGGGTAGACGGCTCCTCCGGGATGCTACCTTGACGCGCTTCGAGTGCTTCGGCACAAGGACTCACCGCGGGGATATGCGACTCCTCCGGGACACTATCTCTACCAGGGAGCTCTTCAACTCCCCTTCCGCCAGGTAGACGGCTCCTCCGGAATGCTACCTCGGCTAGTCGGGTAGACTGTTCTTCTGGGATGCTACCCTGACTCGCTCCAAGTGCTCCGGCACAAGGGCTCACCGTGGGGATAGGCGACTCCTCCGGGACACTATCTCTACCAGGGAGCTCTTCAACTCCCATTCCGCCAGGTAGACAGCTCCTCCGGGATGCTACCTCGGCCAGTCGGGTAGACTGCTCCTCTGGGATGCTACCCTGACTCGCTCCGAGTGCTCCGACACAAGGAATCACCGCGGGGATAGGTGACTCCTCCAAAACACTATCTCCGCCAGGGAGCTCTTCAACTCCCCTTCTGCTAGGTAGAGGGCTCCTCCGGGATGCTACCTCGGCCAGTCGGGTAGACGGCTCCTCCGGGATGCTACCTCGGCCAGTCGGGTAAACGGCTCCTCCGGGATGCTACCCTGACTCGCTCTGAGTGCTCCGGCATAAGGACTCACCGCGGGGATAAGCGACTCCTCCTAGACACTATCTCCGCCAGGGAGCTCTTCAACTCCCCTTCTGCCAGGTAGACGGCTCCTCCGGGATGCTACCTCGGCTGGCTAGGTAGACGGCTCCTCTGGGATGCTACCTCGGCTTACGGAATAGGCAACTCCTCCGGGACACTATCTCCGTCAGGGAGCTCTTCAACTCCCCTTCCGCCAGGTAGACGGCTCCTCTGGGATGCTACCTCGATCGGCCAGGTAGACGGCTCCTTCGGGATACTACCTCGACCTACAGAATAGGCGACTCCACCGGGACAATATTTCCGTCAGGGAGCTCTTTAACTCCCCTTCTGCTAGGTAGATGGCTCCTCCGGGATGCTACCTGGCCTGTCAGGTAGATGGCTCTTCCGGGATCCTACCTGGCCCGTCAGGTAGATGGCTCCTCCGGGATCCTACCTTGACGCTCTCTGAGTGCTCCGGCACAAGGACTCACCCGCGGGATAGGCTACTCCTTCGGGATACTATCTCCTCTAGGGTGTCTTCGTGACTGGCCTACGTGCTCCGACACTGGAGGCTTGCGTTGGCACCCCTATGGACTATGATCCCCGGGTCACTCTGAGACGGGAACAGGTCTTCGGAGGGCATTGCGCCTAGTTCACATGGCAGTTGGGGGTCGGGTCTTCCCCACCACTGCCAGGCCTGTGGGACTTTACAAGGGCTTGGATTGGAGGCTAGATCAAGGGGGTTATCGTCCATCACCCGGACGCCGTTTACATGCTCGCGCCCTTGTGTCCTATCATCGTGCCTTTGTCTCAACCCCCAAGCATTCCAAGCTTTTGTAGGTGGTGTACGAGGTGGCTCGAGCCACCTACTTTTCATCATCATCATACTTTGACGACCTCAACAACTCACCTGCCAAACAACATCAAAATCTTGCTAAGTGTTTATGTGTGCGATGCCCGCTCGGGTTGCCCCTCCGCGCACACCCCATGCAGGGGGCTTATGTTCCCAACCTATTCTAGTCGCACTCAAAGGTCCACTTGGAGTCCCATTGTGCATGACACGTCCGCACAAGCACAGTATTCAACGCTTTGAACCGGACAAAATGCGAGCGCCCAAGTCACTTGCATTCTTTGCCTCACTTGCCTCACGCACGACTTAGTCACCAATGATTTCACACTACCGTGACTCACAGTACCACGTTCGTCGCGCTGCGACCACCTAAGCACCTTTTCACCAAAAATATCGACCGTTAGCGCAACTGGAGCGAGGGGGTCAAGGGCATAGGCCTTGGCCAAACCCATGGGGTCGACCTCGGCCTCAATGGGGGGTCAGCCTCGGCTTCCATGGGGTGTTGGCCTTGGCCTTTCCCCCCCGGTTGTTCACTCTTCGCGCAAAGTCCCTTTCGCGCTTTGATCGCTTCATACACTTCGTACCTGACTTTGGCACCTTGTTCGTCACGTGGGTACGTTTCACGTCGACACGCTCGTTGAAACGCAACTTTTAGGTTCGTCATCGCTCATAAAAAGACCTAACGTCGGCGCGCCTGAGGTTCACCAAAAGGGGGAGTGGCCTTGGCCTCCCTTCATGGGAGTTGGCCATTGGCCTTGGCCACCCGTTAGGGTCGGCCTCGACCTCACCAAGGGGTCAGCCTCGGCCTTCCCAGGGGTGGTGGCCTTGGCCTTCCCCCAATCTTTGGCCTATGGCCTTCCCTCCCGCGCACATTTGTTTTCTCAAGTCTTTGCACCTCCGCGATGTTTACGGACGTTCGTACATCTCCCTCGCAACGTCCGACGTGCATCAACCTCACAACGTCCGTCGTCCGTGAACCTCGACGTTCGTCGTCCATCAACCTCACGACATTTGTCGTGCATCAACCTCGCGACGTCCGTCGTACATCAACCTCGCAGCGTCCGTCGTACATCAACCTCGCGACGTTCATCGTTCACGACCGCGCACCGCTCCCGCGATGTCCGTCGCCCAAAGTCGCGCACTACCACCGAATGACCCGTCATTGACGACCGCGTACCATCACTTCTAACTTTGTCATTACTACATGTTGCATTCATCATCTTGTTATGACATGTACACTCAGCTCAAATCCCATCTTCGGGACACCCGACGCGTGCCCGTGCGTTGTCTTCACGACGTTCGTCGCTGCGCCAGTGCACCATCTTCATGATACGTGCCCCCGGCACCAACTATAGCTCCGCGATGTTCGTCGTCGTGCCCGTGCGCCATCTTCATGATACGTGCCCCCAGCACCAAGTATAGCTCCGTGACGTTCGTCGCCGCGCCCGTGTGCCATCTTCATTAGAGGTGTCAAATGGGCCGGGCGGCCCGTGGACTGGCCCGGCCCTTTTTGGGCCCGGACTGGCCCTAACCTTTAGGGCTTGGGCCAGTGCCAGGGCCAGGCCTAACTTTTTGAGAAACAGGCCCAGGCCCGGCCCGGCCCTCTTTTGGCCCAAAAAATGGCCTTTTAAGTTTTTTTTAAACTAAGGTGTATTTGTTTGCCTTCTATGACTAAAATGTAGAAGAAATCTATTACTTTTAGATCATTAGTGAGAATAACTAAGGTGTATTTGTTATTTTGAATAACAAAAAAAATTGGGCCCGGGCCCTAGATGTTGGGCCTAGGGCCTGGGCTTGGACTGGGCCTAGATTTCCCTCATTCTAGCCTGGCCCGTTTGACAGCGGCCCTGGCCCGGTTTTCTGGAGGCCCAATGGGCTTGGGTTGGGCCGGCCCATTTGACACCTCTAATCTTCATGATACCTGCCCCCGGCACCAAGTATAGCTCTGCGACGTTCGTCGCCGTCCCCGTGCGCCATTCTCATCATGCGTGCCCCAGGCACCAATTATGCTTCGCAACCTTCGTCGCCGCGCCAGTGCACCATTCTTATCACGCGTGCCCCCAGGATCAAGTATTGCTCCGCGACACTCGTCGCAGCGCCCGTGCACTATTATCATCATGTGTGCCCCCGGCACCAACTATAGCTCCGCGACGTTCGTCGCCACGCCCGTGCGCCATCTTCATGATATGTGCCCCCGGTACCAAGTATTGCTTCGCGACGTTCGTCGCCGCACTACTCCCATGACATGTGCTCCGGCATTAAGTATTTTCTCCGCGACGTTCATCGCCGCGCCCATGCGCCACAATCAAGATACAGGCCTTCGGGCATCATACTTATTCACCACACCATGCGCTCCCCCCATGGACGTGGAACATGCTTCAACCCACTCTTTAGAGTGTGCTACATCACGGGGGGCTCTGTTTGTAGTGCTCCGGCACGAGGACCCGTCACAATAGGATGGGCTCACAACCTTAAAGCCATCGCAGGCACAATTAACTACGGGATGGGCTCACAACCTTGAAGCCATCGCCGGCACAATCAACTACGGGATGGGCTCACAACCTTGAAGCCATCGCCGGCACAATCAACTACGGGATGGGCTCACAACCTTGAAGCCATCGCCGGCACAATTAACTACGTGATGGGCTCACAACCTTAAAGCCATCGCCGACACAATCAACTACAGGATGGGCTCACAACCTTAAAGCCATTGCCATCACAGTCACGGGGGGCTCCGGTACGAGGACCCCTTGCCCGAGACATTAAGCACTGAGCTGCGAGCATGTCCACTCATGTTACCATTGATCGTCGACATCACCAGGGCAATGACCCCCGGGTCACTCCGGGATGGGAGCAAGTCCTTGGAGGGCATGGCACCTAGTCTGCCTGACAGTTGGCTACAGGGGCAGCCTTCACCACTGTCAGGTTCTCCGTGCGTCTCTTGACGCACCTTGTGGGACTCTGCAAGGGCTTGGATTGGAGGCTAGATCAAGGGGGTTCTCTGGCCACACCAACGCTGTGGGAGCCAGTCTTTCCAAACAGACAGAGGGACGCTGTGCGGGGCAGGCCGGGTGAATATGCAATTCGACAGTCCGTGGAGCACCGGTAGCTGTGGACCCCTCGGTGACGTGTCACTCCCGGGGAGAACCACGTGTTGCGTGATGACATAATCATCTCAACCTCTATAGAGGTATTGAGAATTCATTTGACGGATTTTGGACATTTTTAGAACACTTTCACTTTCTCACTCTAGAATCCTAGAGAGAGAAACATACATGACCCTGACTTCGGACCTAAGCATCAGACTGTGACTGTCGTCGTATATTCATCTTGCGCCATCGCCCTCGCAGCACTGCCACCCTCAGGATCTATTTGGGAAGCCCTTGGTCTCTGCCCTTGCTCCACCCTTGCTGTGTCTCACATCAACATACTTGGCATCTGAGTTGGACTGCATTCCTTGTGGCACCTCCACGTCGACTGCGAACCCACTTTCCTTGGCATCACCTGGGAACCAATTGAGCGCAAAATTGAGTTTGTGATTTATCTTGTTCCCTGTGCGGAACCTATTTCTAAAGCATCGTATCGTATGGCTCTAGCGGAGATGAGAGAGCTGAAGGAACAATCACATGAGTTGCTAGATCGGGGATTCATACATCCCAGTGTGTCCCCGTAGGGTGCTCCGGTCCTATTTGTGAAGAAAAAGGATGGTACTTTGAGGCTCTGTATTGATTACAGGGAATTGAATAAGATTACAATTCGCAATAAGTACCCGTTGCCTCATATTGATGACTTGTTCAACCAACTTTAGGGTGCTTGTTGCTTTTCAAAATTTGATTTGAGGTCTGGGTATCATCAGTTAAAGGTAAGGGAGGAAGATGTTCCGAAGACGGCATTTAGGACTCGCTATGGACACTATGAATTCTTTGTTATGCCTTTTGGTTTGACGAATGCCTCAACAGCGTTCATGGATATGATGAACAAGGTATTTAAGGACTATTTAGATTAGTTTGTTATAGTGTTTATTCATGATATCCTAGTATTTTCAAAATCTGAGGCAGAGCATATGAAACATCTGGAGTTAATGCTACAATGGCTGAGAGATAATAAGCTATATGCAAAATTCTCAAAGTGTGAATTCTGGTTACCACAAGTTGGGTTCTTAGGACATATTGTGTCTAAGGATGGGATCTCAGTGGACCCAGCTCAGATTAGTGCGGTAATTGAATGGCAGACGCCTATGTCAGTAAAGGAAATATGCAGCTTCCTAGGTCTAGTAGGGTACTATAGACGGTTTGTAGAAGACTTTTCTAAGTTTGCGGGACCGTTAACTCCATTGACGCAAAAGAATACACGGTATGTCTGGACTGAGGAATACGAATCCAGTTTTCAGGAGCTAAAGCGAGGGTTTGGTGACAACACCGGTGTTGGCGTTGCCATCAGGATCAAGAGGGTTTGTCATTAATAGCGACGCTTCTAAGAGCGGACTTAGTGGCATTTTAATGCAACACGGGAAAGTGATTGCCTACACATCGAGGCAGTTAAAGGTTCATGAACGGAATTATCCAACTCATGATTTGCAACATGCAACGATTATTTTTGCTTTAAAGTTGTGGAGGCATTACCTATACGGTGAGACGTGTGAAATCTATACAGACCACAAGAGCCGTAAATATATTTTCACCCAAAAGGAGCTTAATATGAGGCAGCGTAAGTGGTTGGAACTTTTGAGGATTATGATTGTTCAATTCATTATCATCCCGGTAAGGCCAATGTGGTGGCTAATGCCCTTAGCAGGAAAAGTACGGGAAATCTAGCATCATTGATTACTAGACATGCTCAGTTGCTAGAAGAAATGAGACAGTTAAACTTAGAAATTAAACGTCCAGGATATGGTGCAGTGTTCGCTGCTATGCAAGTCCAGCCCACATTGGTAAGTAGGATTAAAAGGAAATGATCCCGAGGTTGCAAAGATTATTGGCAATATTGGAAGTGGGAAACAAAATGAGTTTGTAGTTGATTCCGAAGCAGTGTTGTGATTTAACCGGCGGTTGTATCTTCCAAATGATGAAGAATTAAGACAATCATTATTATCGGAAGCTCATAGCTCATGTTTTCAGTACATTCGGGAGCTACTAAGATGTATCACAACCTTCGGGAGCAATTCTGGTGGTCAAGAATAAAGAGAGACATAGCAGAATTTGTGTCTCGGCGTTTAGTGTGGCAACAGATAAAAGCTGAGCACCGAAAGCCGACAGGATCTGTCCAACCGATAGAGATTCTCGAGTGGAAGTAGGAACATGTGACTATAGATTTCGTGAGCGGTTTACCTAAGACTGCTCGGGGTTATGATATGATTTGGGTGATAGTGGATCGACTCACTAAATCAGCTAATTTCTTGCCTGTTAGAGAAAATTTTACTATGCAGCAGTTAGCCCAGCTGTACATGGACTCGATTGTGAGACTCCATGGAGTACATGTATAGGTGATATCTGATAAAGATTCACGTTTCACATCGAGATTCTGGGAAAGTTTCCAGAAATCTATGGAAACAGAGTTGCAATTTAGTACTGCTTTCCATCCCCAGACTGATGGTCAGTCTGAGAGAACTATTCAGACATTGGAAGATATGTTGAGAGCTTGTGTTATGGACTTCTAGAGTAGTTGGGATACCCACTTACCATTGGTTGGGTTTGCATATAATAATAGTTATCATGCCAGTATCCTGATGTTGCCTTTCGAGGCCTTACATGGTCAGAAATGTAGGATCTCTGTTATGTTGGGACAAGGTTGGTGAGCGTCGACTCCTTGGTCCCAAGTTAGTTCAAGTAACTTGTGAAAAAGTTGATTAGGGCTGCAAAAAAATATCAAAAATCAAAAGAAAACCCGTTTGGGCAGCATCCAACCAACGAGACCCACCCAACCCATGCCCTCACCCACGAGACCTTTTCTCTCTCAGCCTCTCGCCCACACCTAGCGACCCGAACCGACCTACCCGAACCCGACCCACGTCCCTCCCCAAACCTTAACCCTAATTTTCATCTCTTTTTCCTTCCTTCAGTCGCCGCCATCTTCCTCACCCTCACGACCGGCAGCCCCCGCTCACCAGCATCGCCTCCCCATCGCTGATGACCCCTCCCCTACCCCCCTCAACCTCTCCCTCCTCGTCTTTCCCCTCGCCCCTCACCCACCTGCGGTACTCCACCACCGCCGCCTCTCCTTCCCTTATCCTTTTTTCCATGGCCTACCCCAACCTCAGCCTCCTCCCCCTTCCACCCTCAGCCTCAGCCACTTCCCTCCCCCCTGGCCTCGGCCGTCCCCCCTCCCTCTATCCTCTTTTCCCCTGGCCCCTCGCCCATTGCTCATCCGCCGTAGACCTCCGCGCGCCACCTTTCCCCCTATTTCTCTCCTCCTTCATTCTTCTTCACCCACCACCAACTCGACCTCGACCCCCCACCCCCTCCTTCATTCTTCACCCACCCCCAGCTCGACCTCGGCCCCCTTTCACCCCCCCCCCCCCCCGACCTCAACCCCCCTTTCCCTTCACCTCCTTTCTTCTTCCATATTCCACCTCTTTCCTCACCGAGCCTACCCATCTCCCTCCACTGAGGCCCAATTTTGGCCTCCCACCTCTCCATCTCTTCTTTCCTTTCACGACCACAACCACACCCCCTCGATAACCTTCACACTCCAGTCACCACAACCAACTCTGCCACCAAACTTTGGCCTGCCCACATTCACCCAACGGCCGAACACCAACAACATCACCGCCATTCTAAAAAAAATTCGTTGTGATAACCAACGCACACCTCATGCACCCTTACCCATCTCGTACTTTCCTACACTTAGAACTTTTTTTGCAATTTTGATCATACCCCGTGTGACGACATCGCCCAACATCAATGTCCTTGGTAGGTGGTGCGCGAGGTAGCTAAAACCAACTACGGTATCTTCGTAACCCGGTCGCCCGTCGTCCGGACATCATCTCTGTGACCCACGTCGCCCAGACGTCATCTCTACAACCCCCGTCGACGTCTTCCGGATGTCATCTTCGCGGCCCTCATCGCCTGTCGTCCGGACATCATATCTGCGACCCTTGTCACCCATCACCAAGGCACCATCTCCGCGGCGCTCGTCGTCCGTCGCCCAGGCACCATCTTCGCGACGCCCGTCACCCATGCTCGAGTGCCAACTACGCTACCCAGTGCCCTAGCATCGTGCCCTTGCATCAACGCCTAACCATACTCAGGCTTCAGTATGTGGTACGCCGGGTGGCTCGAGCCACCTACTCTTCATCCTCATTATGCATTGATGACGTCAACAACTCTCGAGCCAACAAACGTCAAAAAAATTTCTAAGTGTAAACTCTTGCTAAGTAATTATGCGTTCGGCGCCCGCTCGGGTTGTCCCTCCACGTACACCACAGGCAGGGCTTATGTTCCCAACCTATCTTGATTGCACCTAAGGGCCCAGTAGGATCATATTTTACACGACACATCGGCAGAACAACAATCAATTTTCAACGCTTCCAACCTGTCAAAGCATGCACGCTCAAGTCACATGCACTTGCCACTTTTGTTACGTGACTTCGTCACTAAGAAATCCATCTTTACGCGACGCCTCATAATGCTCTGACCATCACATGTTACACGTTGCTCGTCGGCGTGCCTTAGCACTTCCCAAGGGGTTGGCCTTGGCCTTCCCTTTGGGGTCGGCCTCTGCCTTCCCCCAAAGGTTGGCCTTGACCTTCCCCCAAAGTTTGGCCTTTGGCCTTCCCCTTACCACTTTCACTTCTCTTTAAGGGACCATGCATCATCCGCGAGCCCCGTCGCCCATTGTCTGGACGTCATCTCCGTGACTGCCATCACCCGGACGTCATCTTCGCACCCCTATCGCCCGGACTTCATCTCCATGATGCCCGTCGCCCATCGTCCAGACGTTATCTCCGCTACCCCCATTGCCCCGGACGTCATTTTTGCGACCTTCGTCGCCCCGACGTCATCTCTGCGACCCCTGACACCCATCGCCCAGACGTTATCTCTGTGACCCACATCGCCCATGGCCCAAACATCATCTTCGCTACCCCTATCACCCAAGCGCCATCACCTCGACCCCAGTCGCCCGTCGCTTGGGTGCTATCTCCATGACCCCCGTCGCCCACTCCTGCACGCCACACTCCAATACTCTGTTGTGCCCATGCGCCACGCTGCTGATACAGTCGTGCTCCAAGGCTCTCTATCACAGTGTCATGCCCTTGGGCACCATACACACTCTGTAGTGCCCATGTGCCGCGCTGCTGATACAGTCGTGCCCCTAGGCTCTCTTTCACAATGTCATGCCCCCGGGCACCATACACACTTCACCGCGCCCGTGCGCCATCTCCATGACATGTGCCCCTGCACCAGCTACTGTCCCGTAACTGAAATTGCCGCACCTAAGCACCCCCACCATGGACGTGGAACATGCTTCGACCCACTCTCTAGAGTTTGCAGTATCCCGTGGGGATAGGCGACTCCTCGGGGACATTATCTTCTCTAGGGAGCTTTTTAACTCCCTTTCTGCCAGGTAGACGGCTCCTCCGGGATGCTACCTCCACCCATCAAGTATACGGCTCCTCCAGGATGCTACCTCAACACGCTCTGAGTGCTCCGGCACAAGAACTCACCTGTGGGATAGGCTCCCTCTCTAAGACACTATCTTTGCCATAGAACTTTTCAACTCCCCTTTTGCCAGGTAGACGGCTCCTCCGGGATGCTACCTCAGCCTGTCGGGTAGACGGCTCCTTCAGGATGCTACCTTGATGCGCTCCGAGTGCTCCGGCACAAGGACTCACCCGTGGGATAGGCTCGCTCTCTAAGACACTATCTCCACCAGGGAGCTTTTCAACTCCTCTTCTGCCAGGTAGACGGCTCCTCCAGGAGACTACCTGGCCCGTCGGGTAGATGGCTCCTCCAAGATGATACCTTAATGCCCTCTGAGTGCTCCGGCAAAAGGACTCACCCGCAAGATAGGCGACTCATCCGGGACACTATCTTTGCCAGGGTGCCTGCGTGACTGGCCTATGTGCTCCAGCACTGGGGCTCACTTTGGCATAACTAGGGACTATGACCCCCGGGTCACTCCGAGACAGGAGCAGGTCTTCGGAGGGCATCGCGACTAGTCCACCTGGCAGCTGGGCGTCGGGTCTTCCCCACCGCTGCCAGGCCTATGGGACTCTGCAAGGGCTTATATTGGTGGCTAGATCAAGGGGGTTCTCAGGCCACACCGACGCTGTGGGAGCCAGTCTTTCCAGACAGACAGAGTGACGCTGTGCGGGGCAGGCCCGGTGAGTATGCGATCTGACAGTCCGTGGAGCACCGACACATGTGGACCCCTCGGTGACGTATCACGCCTAGGGAGTGCCACGTGTCGATTGATGACATCATTATCTCAACCAATATAAATAGGGGTCTTGAGAATTCATTCAGGACAGAACATTTTTCAGAACATATTTCACTTTCTCGCTCTAGAATTTTAGAGAGAAACATACAGGACCCTGACTCTGGACCTAAGCATCGGACTGTGACTGTCGTCGTGTATTCATTCTGTCCCATCACCCTCGCAGCACTGCCACCCTCAGGCTCTGTCTGGAGAGCCCTTGGTCTCTGCCCTTGTTCCACCTTTGTTGTACCCCACATCAACATACTTGGCATCTGACTCGGACTGCATTCCTTGTGGCACCTCCACGTCGACTGCGAACCCACTTTCCTTGGCATCAATTCACAAATGTACAATTGTCTCCTTGTCTATCTTCTCACCATCCCTCACACCTTTTCCTTGTCTTTTGAGAGACTAGCTCTTTGATCTAAAATATTGATATGCACGCTATTGCAATTCAATCACATTAAACAATTCTACATGTACACATTACACATATCACACGTTCACACTTAGTTGAGCATTACAAAAGTTTACCATTCATGAATTCAGTCCCATTAATAGACCACCCTTATGTCATCACACTCGGGATAGAACTTCACAACCTTTGCCTCGGCCAATGGCAAAGTATCCAAAAACAAATGAACACCGATATTGCCTCGGGTAGTAGTTGATGATACAAATGTTCAGCTCAAACGGTGCACTGTTATTCAAACAAAATCAAATCAACCCCCAATCATTTGAATGGGGTAACATAATAATTATCAAGAATATATTGACCATCCCTTACAATGAAAGGATGTAACATGCTTATGTGCAAGCAAATAGATCATTTCACACATGTAGTTGTTGTAATCTTCATTTAGTTACAGCATAAAACTTAGCTATCAATTATTTAGTCGCTTTCATCATGTAACATCATCTTCATAACATCTTGAACTTGAAATATAATAATTTATATTCAACAACTAAGCTTCAATTATAGAACTTAACAAACATTTTCAAAACCATATTCTAAACCATATTCTAACCATGTCTAATCTAACATGATTTCCATAATTCACACGAACCATAATCTATTTCACGTCTTTCATAATCTCCCATATGTTAAACATGAATAGATTCACTTATTAACAAGTCTCTAATAAGTATTAAAAAGTTTGACAAAGAATTTACACTAAAAGAATTACGCTACATAGCATATATCCATATTCATGTCTTAAAAGCTCATTAAAAATCTTTAACTATTTTACCTTGAAGAAGGGATGAAAGAACCAAATTTTCAAATTTGAAACACCTCCAAAGACTCCTCAAAACACGTTCAAAACATTGTTTGAAGCTCATAGAAACTTTTCAAATCAACTGCTTAAGGTCTCCTTTAAAAAACAAGCCATAATTCTAGATTTTGTAAGGTTTTTGGTTGATTTTCTTGCAATTTTCTCTCAAACATGAGGTAAGAAGATTTAACCATGTCAATTTAGGTCTTTTTAACTCAAATTAGAAGCAAGTAGAAGGTGTCAAGTGGAGGTGAAGAGCTGGAGAAGTCAAGCACGACGAGGCTCTTAGCACGAGGTGGAAAGACACGATTGTGCCACCTAACAAGCATGACGAGGCTCAAGCACGACAAGGCTCGAAGCACGAAATGTCGCGATATTATGTTGACACGTCACAAGCACAAGGTGGCACAATTCTATGAAAAGAAATACAAACAATTCGTAGGCAGTCCGGTCAACAACCGGTTCGTCTCAGCTAGAGTTTTTATCAAAAAAAAATGTTTCCAACCGTTCTAAAAATATATTTGGTCATTCCAAGTGATCATTTAAAGTTTAAATACTCTTTTTCATTTTTAGCACTTTGTTCACCTTCTTAGACAATTTACTCTATTCAAGGTGTTTAACATATATTCAAATATGTTACATGCGTAGTTCATCATAACCATTTTCACATTTAGTAATGCATATAATCTTACTTAAATATGTAATCAAAGCATAAGAAATGTTGGGTTCTCACATGTCGATCATGAAACGCAACATAATCCCTACTAGATTACAGAGCAACTCTAGATACTTACTTTATATACATAACACTTCAAAAAGGCATCCTTACAAAAAATTTCACTACAACGTTCAGCACAAACACAATGGAAGTTTTAAAATAGAACATCTAGATCCCCAAAATACGGTTGACACCGTCTTATGTCTCCTATTATAGATCAGGCCAACTTCTCCTTCCTTTTCCCCGACGTCTCACCCAGTTCAACCTTACCACCTGAAACAACACAAATAAGGGATGAGCGCAAATCGCCCAGTAAAATAACACGAGGATTAATGTGCATAGACAATGCGACAGTCTTGGGGAAAATAATAATCAACCCAACGATATCAATAAACAAGAGTTCAATAAATGATGCCACATCAACCTAATGGCAAAGCGATATATTTTTTTTTATCAAACTGAGGGGCTTTAAGGCCCAACAAAACAACATTTTCTCCACATTTTTATGAACAGGACTGACCAACTGACTGAGTGACAAACTATGCACATAAACATTAAATCACAACAGCCAAAGTAAATATCAATGAAATACAAGCCATTAAAATCGTTAACATCAAAATAAAGTCAAATGCAATGCAGACTCAGACCCGACCAAACTCGACAGACTTGACTCCCGCACCATACATCCTTTTTGCCGGTGATCATATTTCACAGGCCCTCCTTTCATATAATGTCCCGTGTTCCGAGAGGTTCATCTCAGTCTCAGGTAAATTAAAAGAGACGTTAAATACAGGAAGGGAAATCACGAAGAATGTTTGTCCCTAACCACGTTACCGCCAAACTACAAGTTACACCAACTGGACGAACTATGAGAAATGAGTTCACCTTACGCCCTCAATCAATCAATTACTCAAGCAAGAATTTCCGGTCCCAAAACGACCTATGTTTCATACGGCAACTGAAACTCACCTCAACATAACTAAGAGGGACATGAGTACAACGACCACTGAAATCTCAAATCAACCATGCTTATTCACAGTACAACAACATTATCAACGATAGGTATGCTAAGCAAAGCAATTCATAGCATACAAGGAATCGCATTATCCTTACCTTATTGGCTTTTAGCCGATGAGCCAAGCAACCTCAGATTACAACGAGGGGGTTCACCTAATCAACAACAAGACCTTGCTCGTCCAGCACTATTCAAACATAAATATACAATTTATTCTACTCATTTTTTATTAGTTAATTATAATGTTTTACGACGGCCAGTTGCCCCGGCCCGACAGTCGGGTCTCATATTAACCTAGCCATGATAATGCACGAGTAATAATACTTCTTCATTTAGGCATACTAACCCCTTCCTCACTTCCCGTCACTTAGAACACTTAATTGTGTGATTTCCCCAAAATTCAGTGTCGACATGATAAATTAGTACAGACCCCCTGATGGTCACTACCACCCTAACACCACCAAAACCTCTTTAAAACAACTTTTCAAATCGTCTTAGACCCCTTCTCGGACCAAAATGTCCTTCGGAAAAATTTATACGGAAAAATTACCAAAATACTCCTAGGTGATTCCAGCACTGGAAAAATCTCAAAAACACTCTGAAACACTATTTTAAGCATCCCAAAGTTATTTTTGAGCTAAAAAAGTTTTTTAGTGAATTTTCGTCCAAAAATCCCGAATTGGTGTCTGGACCGAGCGCTTAAAAGTCAATTCGGCTAATAATAGCTATTGACTTTGGAAAGGCAAATTTTAAAGAATGGAACACCTCAACCTTTTTAAGTCCTCTTAAAATTTTCATGCAAAACTACGTTAGTTTGCTATTTTTAAATTCATCATGAAGTTTCTAGATGAACGTACCCGTTAATCCGCTTCCTGACTTCGAAAAAATCTATAATTTTTCATATTATAGATCTCGTGAAAATAACCAGAATATTTTTTGTACTTTGTCTAAATCTGTCTCAAAGTATTTTTCAAATTTCAATTAATTGAGTGAATTAAATCCAACCATTTTTAGTGACGATTACAATCACCGTGCACTTACTTTTGGATCAAACACACCCTGCTACACCATCATCCACTAACAGCTCATTCCTCCATTATTGAGCCCCTCAATCTTCATAGCCATAGAGTTCATCCCCCCCCCCCCCGGCCTTCCCACTTAATCTCACCTATGTACACCATAACACACACACACACACACACACACACACACTTAATCACTAACACCCACCTAACCCCCATACTGCCTTCCCCCTCCACTTCCCTTCACCATTCCCATACCCCACACACACACGGAAGCAGCACTAGCTGCTATTCTCCCCCTCTCCTCTTTCCCCCTTCACGCACACACACAGCAAGCCCCCCCACCCGTAAATACACACATACTTTACACCAAACTAAGAAATTAAATTGAGGGATTACCCTTCGTTTTTGGAGTTTGACTTTCTTTTCTTTCCTTCTTCCATTTCTTCTCTCTTTCTCCTTTTCTTTCTTTTCTTCTCTTTCGCTGTTTTTCCTCTCTTCCCCTGTTTTAACTCTTCTGCCGAGGCCCTACTTCTTCTCTCTTTTCTTTTTTTTTTCTTTTCTTTTCTTCCCTCTTTAATTTAAGTCCACTACACATATATATATATATATATATATATATAACCAAAATGCTTAGTCACCTTTCCTAAGTAGGATGTGGCCAACATCATAATTACATTTTGACCCCACTATTTTAGTAAAATTATATTAATTATATTTTGACCCTAAGGCCAAACTAATCCCTCATTTAACCTCCTAATACTTAATTATCACTAAAATAGTGCTACTAATGAAAATAACCCCCCTTAATTAATCTAATTCATAGTTAGATTAATTTTAGGTATTTTTAGGGTATTATAGTACACACCCCACAATATACCCGAACACACGCGCGCGTGTTACACACAGACCCCCCCCCCCCACCGCCCCATCTCCCCTGCCTCTACACACGCGCACGCACACACACACAAACACACACTCACTGCCTCACGAAAGTACTATCCCTTGTGCCTACACACACTTACACAAACACAAACTCTCTTTCACGATATCCGTGGCTATCCGTACACTGAACACAGCCACCATGGCTGTCCCCTTGCACACACGCGCGCGCGCACTTGCACGCACACTCATGGCAGTTCCAACACACAAATGGCTAATTTCAGTCACCCTCTTTTTCCCCCACATGCACACACACCTATGACACACACTACCCACCCACAATACACACACATACACATCTATACACAGACACACACACACACACTCACTCACACACACTAGATCACTGTAATGTAAGAGGAAGAAGGGATCGAACGTTACCGGAATCAAACCCCTTCACCGAATTTCGACATAATCTTTCATCCAAAAATGAGATGTAAATCTTGGATCTCTATCACTTACAATACTTACTAGTATTCCGTGCAATCGAACTATTTCTTATACATACACTCGGGCTAATTTATCCAATGAGTACGTCTTAAGTACAAATAGGAAATTAGTAGATTTCGTCAATTTATCTACAATCACCCATACCGAATCATGCCCATCACTGGTCCTTGGTAATCCTATAACAAAATCCATTCTTATATGATCCCACTTCCATTCTGGTACCGGTAACGGTTCCATATCGACCCGCCAATTTTTGGTGTTCAACTTTCACTTGTTGACATGCAATACATCTTGAAACAAAGTCAGCTATTTCTCTTTTCATGTTAATCCACCAGTAATTACATTTCAAACCCCGACACATCTTTGTTCTACCTAGGTTCACTGTATACTTTGACTTATGGGCCTCTTTCAGTATTTTTCCTTTCAACTTTTCATTATTAGGCACAACTAGCCGGTCTTTATACCCTAAAACACCATTAATATCCATAGAAACTCATGTTTGATGGTTCCATCTTTATCCTTCACTTTTCTATGCAACTCCAAATCTCTTTCTCAATCCTCCTGGATTCTCTGTAATAACAATGGTTTCACTTGTAAATTCGCAAGAATAATTACTGACTCGGTAGTAGATAACTCCCATGAACAAGGTTGTTCAATAAACTTCCACTCTTTCACCATTAAGCTAGCCACTTGTACTTTCCTACTTAGTGCATCTGTAACAACATTGGCTTTACCTGGGTGATATTGAATCGTACAATGATAATCATTGAGTACTTCCATCCACCTTCTCTGCATCATATTCAAATTTTGCTGAGAAAATAGGTATATCAAACTCTTATGATCAGTAAAAATCCCAAACTCAGCACCATACAGATAATGCCTCCACTTATGCAATCCGAACATAATCGCTGCTAACTCAAGATCGTGTGTTGGATAATTCTGTTCACAAGGTTTCAAAATTTTCAAAGCATAAGCCACAACTTTGCCATCTTGCATCCAAACACAGTCTAATCCTTCCTTTGAAGCATCGCTGTACACCACAAAATTCTTAGTTCCACTTGGCAAAGTCAAAATTGGAGCTGTAGTTAATCTCGTTTTTAATTCCTAAAAACTCGCCTTACACTTATCGGCCCACTGATATGCCACTTCCTTCTGAGTCAATGTGGATAATGGTGCAGCTATCCTTGAAAAATATTGTACAAATCGACGATAATACTCCGCCAATCCCAATAAACTTTTAACTTCTGCTACATTCTTTAGCCCTTGCCAATTCAAAACAGCTTCTATTTTAGACGGGTCAACAGGTCCCCCTGCTCAGACACTATATAACCTAAAAAGGCCACTTGCTTTAACCAAAATTCACATTTACTGAACTTAATTAATAAAAAATATCCCAGAGTAATTGCAATACAATCCTCAAATGACACTCAAGCTCCTCTGCATTTTTTGAATAGACCAAAATTTCATCAATAAAAACTACTACAAAATGATTTAAAATCTCCTTAAAAAGTCAATGCATTAAGTCCATAAGGGCTACAGAAGCATTCGTCAATCCAAACGACATGACAACAAATTCATAATGTCCATGCCCTATGGAAAGCTTTGTGTGGAGTATCTTCCTCTCTTATCCTCAATTGATGGTATCCAGATCTTAAGTCCAACTTAGAAAATACCATTGTCCCTTGCAACTGATCAAAACAAATCATCTATATGTTGTAGTGGATACTTATTTTTTTTTATTATCACTCTATTCATCTGCCGATAATCCATGCACAACCTCATTGTACCATCTTTCTTTTTAACAAATAAAATTGGGGCTCCCCATGGTGATACACTAGGTCGAATAAACCCCTTATCCAGTAATTCTTGTAACTGTGACTTTAACTCTCTCAATTCAGTTGGAGCCATCCTATATGATGCTTTTGAAATTGGGGCTGTTCCCGGCAACAATTCTATCACAAATTTCATTTTCGCTAAATCGGTAATGTTGTTACATCCTCAGGGAATACGTCCACAAATTCATTTACTACCGGTACATCTTCTATTTTGACCTTTTCTTTCTGCTTATCCACCATCTAAGCTAAATATCCCATACAACCTCTAGAGAGTAACTTCTCAGCTCGAATAGCTGAAATAATATTCATATCCCTATCCTTTTTACCTTGGAACTTAAATAATTCTCCATCAAATGTAGTAAATGTCACCACCTTATGAAAACAATCCAATGATACCCGATTAGATGACAACCAATCCATTCCCAAAAATATATCAAATCCTCTCATAGGCAAAACAAATTAAGTCAGCATATACCGGCTCACCCACAATCATTGCACAAGATTTATATATCAGGCTAACTAGAGTACTTTCTCTTAGAGGAATACTAACTTCCAACACATATGGTAGCGACTCAGGTTCTTGGGGTTACATGGGAACCATATATGATGAAAGGAATGAATGGGTAGAACTAGGATCAAACAATACTCTAGCAACACATTGGAAAATAGTGAGTGTACCTTCAGTAACTCTACTAGTAACTCGAACCTCCTGAGATTCCAATGCATATGCTCTGTAATGCCCCAAAAATTGGAGCTCCGTTGCCCTGAACTCCCAGAACGTTAACCTACCGGATCACATCAAACCTGTCAAATCTGTTTACTAACATATATTCTAAATTATCTAACTCAACATAACAACTCAGATTTCTTAAAATACTAGATTACAACTGCTTCGCTTAAATTATTACAACTTAGGTCTTTAGCAATTCAAATTCCTAAGAACATATTAACCGTACCGACCCTCGCAGGAGTCTTACTATACAGTAATGGTGGGCTCACTGGAATCTCACACAACTCTAACCCATTCTCGAACATGTTATAGCTAATCATTACCTGTAGAAGGGAGTCAAACGAAGGGTGAGCTTTTGATAGCTCAGTAAGGTCGTACAATGACTACAAAAAGATTACAAAATGATTGATCTGTAAAAGATCATTTCTAAATACAACAAAGATTTCTCGAGGGATTTCAAACCATTTGAGACAGTCCTTTCTTAGTCATTAACATATCAATCATGGTAAGGTACGGTGTAGATAAAATAAAAAATCAACGTTAATCCCGGGAGGTTACGATGCCCCTCAGGCAAAGTTGGTAGTGTACACATGCATGATGTACCATAATAATTACTAGTCATATTAGGTACTAGCCTGCATTTCATGCAGGATTTAAACCAGCCTTATACCGCCTCCCCACGAAACGGATACCCAGGTTAACACAGAAAAATCAACAATATCAATGAGCGTTAACCTAAGCTCAAATCACTGAAATCAATTCGGGTCCCAATAACAATAACATACTGATACAAATCATCATTCAGAATCCTAGAAGAAAAATCACAAATAAATAGCAAAAATAATTGTGAATAGTTATCGAGTTTAGGCACAACAATTCGAAAGAACGGATACAAATAATTATCAAATTTGCTTAGCGTGCAATAGCAGGCGAGCATCACAAGATTTTCAAATAATCGATTCAGGTTCAATATTGGGGTTTCTGGGCAATAATATGCTGATATCAATTTATACTTCGGAGTTCGACATTAGTCATAAGTAAATCAAAGAAGTACTTACGAGTACGAGTTATCAAAATAAGGGTTCGGA
>JAVXUP010002890.1:0-100019 GCA_033070095.1 Escallonia herrerae
CTAAAAACGTGTTTTCATGTAGTGAAAACCTCACATTTTTTCGAATTCAGGTCATGTAGCTACTTTGCATGTATAGTGGTTAATCATAACGTTATAATGTGCAAATTAATATACCTAACTAGAGTACGGAGCGCTTAATAAAGATACTCAACATTAATCAAGCGTACACGGCTAGTTAAAAATCTTCACAAATATTGTTCAAAGCACAATGAAAACATATAAGAGTATGGTACACGTCTCATTAACAAAAAATGACAACTAATGTTTCAATCTCAGCACACATAACTCGTGAGATGCAAAGAGCTTAGGTGTGCCTCATGGCAATCTTTCCTTTAATTACGAAACACTTGGTGCATAAAGGGGTCTTATTCTAAAAATCAAGGACACTCCCATAAGTATAATTGGCCCAAAATGAACCTGGCATAATGGTAATGTCCATGACAAACCGCTACATAGCTGGGAGACAATTTGCTATAATAAATTCAGCATATACTTACCTCCTCAGAAGAACACAATAAATGGCTTATGAGAGGCATATTTGATGTATCTCATACTCCAAATTGACAACTACTATACACGGTTGGAATTAAACTAGTGTAGTGTATATCTTAATACCCGGGGGGGTTGACCAACACCAACAAATGGGACCAGATAACTAGTTCAATGTACAGTTCATTACGGTAATAGACAGAGCAGTCACATGCAATTTTCGTAATTTAAGGTGGAAATATTGAGCTTATTCTCGCTCTTGCACCCCGACATGCACACGCTTGCATTCCGAAAACATGAACTAGTCCCCTACAGTCATCCCTGTCGCCGAACCCCTTGGCTGGGCCAATTACATCTTACTCACATCATCAGCCACTCCCATGATACTAACAAGCTGTCCTTTCACACCACCATTGGCCAAGTCATTTTGGTTAGCAACCTCTACCGAAAGGGGTCAATTCCTCCACCTCTGCTCTCAGACACAAACAGTGTTCTAAAGAGCCATGACCATAGAAAATGGAAAGGACATGACGTGAGCAACTGGGATTCTGATCAACACATTCGAAGAGATTGAGCAAGATTCACTAGCGGCACTTAACACGAGTTAGAATAGTAAAAGGGCTATCACCAGTGATCCCCTTTGGGCAGTTTAGACCATGTGATTTCGAGAGAAGCTAGCCATTATCATGGCTTGATTCATCACTCCACTCTATCCAGCTTACGCCTTTCATCGAACACCTGGCAGGCATGTATACTCACGTGGGTTTGGCAAGGGATTCTGAGATCACCTCCTTGAGATCAATCTCCCTCTCATCTCAACCTCAAAAATTTTATCCCAAAATCCACTTTTTCTTAATTTTCCCTTTCTTTTGGTCTTATATCAATTTTGTTTTGCGTGTGTAAATGAAAGGTACCTTTGTGCGAAAGGGGCGTTGGGAGCGGACTAGTCTTTTCCAAAAGCAATCTTATTATCTCATGCATTCATCTTTTGTTACTCCGGCAGAGGCAGAGGCAGAGCCAGCAGGTGCAGCGGTGGGCAGGTACAATCACATATAGCCCTGCATCAACGCATTAGCATAATGAAGTGTCAATAGAACTACGTAAGTATACAGTGATTGTTGGAATTGTTGCAAGAAACAGACAAGAACAACTCCAAAAATATAATATAAAACAGCTGGCTGAGGCGCGGATTAGGTCGCTCTCTTAAAAAGATTCGCGCCCCTTCGGAGAATTACCACCGGTGCAGCAAGGTTATTGACGCGTCGCCTCCAGGATACAACAGCCCAACTTTCACTGTTGCTTCACTCGTAATTCTGCACAAACGAATGAAGCAGAAGCTTCACTCGATACCTTACCAAAATGCCCACAAGTCTAAGTGTTTAGAAATCAGAAAAGAGAGTTTGAGAGTTGTGTGTTGAAAAGTGAGGAAGATGTCTCCTTTTATAGGTGAAGAAAAATAACTGTTGGAAAAATAAATCCGAAATTTATTTCAGAAATAAAGTGCTGCAATAAAAAATATGACTGTTGTGTAATAAAAGAAAATGTGACTGTTGGGAAGTAATAAAGAACATGACTGTTGCCCAACAGCTATATTTTGCAGTACAAATAGACATGCTATAGTCTCATACGAGCTTCGGGGAGAGGCCGGAATGCTGCTACAGAGCATCCGTAAATTTCAGAAACACGTAACTCCCCCACTTGTCCTTCCCCCCTTGCGCGTGCGAGTCTTAAATTCAAGCGCATCTTACTTAAAGGTCAAGGAGTGTCACTTTATATACTCCTTAAAGTTCTTTACAATGGCCAATGTGAGACAAAAACTTTTCAAAAGTTTAAGTATGTAAGAAAATTTTCTCTTTTCATTTTCAAGTAATGTGGGACTAAAGTACTTTATAATTTTACTCAAAATTTCAATACTTTTTCATCTTGAAAACAAAGAGAATTTTTTTAAAATTCTCCAACAGTGAGTGCTCAAGTTAATGAAGTGAGTGTCCTCTCTCACTTTCAGACCCATGATGCTTAAATGTACACCAACCATGTTCTGTACTGTGTACTAGTAAGTGGGTGGTAGTAATGGCCATGAGTCCTTGAGAACTCAACCTTTTAGGTCAGGTGCTATTGCTTTCTATAAGCTCAATAGAAACCCTCACCTGCTAAGTTTCAAGCCAAGATGCCATTTCTCGGGTTAGCCATCATCTTTCACCTATACTTTGCGAAGCAACATGAGCCGGATCAATTTACTCCGGTACCAACACCAAAGGAACCTTGTCGATGAGCGCCATGGAAATTCGCTCTTACAATGGATGATGTTAATAACATGTACAATGAATGCTCTGAGACTTCGCATTTTTGGTCTTGTGTATGACAAACTTGTTTTTCTTGGTTATCATATATATATATATATATATATATATATATATATATATATATATATATATATATATAAAATTGCGCCTCCGCTGAAAAGTTATATCTGGGTGCACATGCGGGGTGCGTGTGAGGAGCTTGTAAGTCTTTTCCAAAAGCATTCTTTGTATTTCATGTATTCATCATTTGTTACTCCTTCCTTGCGTTTTTTCTTAGTGAACATGCAAATTAACGATTATAGCAAAACAGTTACGGATGAAGTACTTTTAGTGAATGTATGTAAAAGTGAAAGTGAACGATAAAGCCAAGCACTTGATCACCAAATTTTGAAGATCCGCGAGGCACAGTGAGCAATAAACTCAAAGTCAGAGATGTTAATTGCTCGAGTGTTCTCCCTTGACTCTGTGTGATATACTTGAATGTAACACCAACCATGTCCTATGAATTAGTAAATACCTGGTCTAATGGCAATGGATATTTGAGACCTTACGTTCAACAGAAATCAGCACCAGCCAAGGGTTGAGCCAAGATGTCCTTGCTCTATCACTGCCAACAACCTTTACACCGTCCCTTGAGGATTGTTTGAACAATATGTTTCGTAACGATCCATTTTCTGCAATTGGTATCTCATGAATTAGGGATGGGAGGCTTGGTATAAAGTTAGTGATTAACAAGATGTCAAGCGCTTGGGCTTTGAACGATAGCTGCTTTGATGCCTCCAAGTTCCTGAAAGCTGTTTGGTGGAATCAATGTTCGGTGTCTCGTTTTTGTGTTTTCAAAGTTTTTTTTTGTGAGCTGATATCAAGCTATGGCACTCTCTTTTTCTTACAGAATTTCCAACTGTGTAGAAGTGGTCCAATTGTGACAATGGAGTGGCTGTGCATCCAAATCTGTATGTAGAACAAAAAAGGTCTACGGGAACGATCTTTTAGCGGGATGCAAAGCGTACACAAACAGCCTCCCGGAAATTTTACGAGTCTTCCTTATACATGGAAGTTTTTCCAGGACAACCCTACTCTATTGATGAAGTGGTCACCAAGCACTTGTGACAAGATTGGAACAGTACCCCCTTTATTTACTTGTCAAGCTTTACAAAGACTTCAATCCCACAGACTGCTTCAGACCGTTGTCATGTACTTTCTGTTAGCATGTGAGGTAACCAATGTATAAAGAACACCAAAGAGTAAGGGCGCGAGTCTTATTATGAAGAGGCAATTATTCAAAGAACTCTAGATGAATACAGCACGATGCACTCCGCGTGTTCCCATCGATGATTTGGATACATTCATATCAAGCATATTTTAGGACTACCTCTATATTCCTTTCCTCTTATTAGCTAGTATACCGTGTTTGCTTATTCATTTGTTGTAGTAAAGAAGCTCTTTTTTGAAGCGTCTGTGTACATTACCGTAAGATGAAGTTTTGTTCTTGTACCAGCTTACTAATCTAGGATGCAGTTTGCGTGCTTTCAGAACCCTCTGATATCATAGTCTGAAGAGCTTCAAGTTCGAGATTAGCGGGTGGATCATCTGAAGATGTGATATTAGAATTCTGATTTTTGCAGATGGTCTTATTCAAATTCTGTAGCTGGTCATTGATCATTTTTAGCTGCTTGCCTTGTGCTTCGATTCTCAGCTGCAAGTTCCGCTGGATCTGATTCAAGAAGCATGAAAGGAAGGTCAGCCAATTAGGTCAACTAGCTCATGCTTCAATGTTTATCGGTACTAATTAAACGTGTGATCAGTTTCAAATAATATGGAATCGCGAAAAAGTGCTAATTTTTCACACTAGCAAATATACATTCGAACTGAACAAGGAGTTTGGCTTCTATCAATCAGGTGGTAAAATATCGGATATTTGATTTTTTTTCCTCCATTTGAAGTTGTATCAGGGCAGACGAAAGACATCTCAAAGACGCACCTCCACGTGCTCATGAGGACGCCACTGGATATCCATCTGCAATTGCATTGCCGCCTTGATTTGCATCTCACTGCAGGACAATAATTAGGCATGACAAAGTGCTTATTGTTCACAATGAAAGAAAATGATTACTATGATGAAGATCACATATATCAAGATTAGAGAGCATAATAAGTGTACGTTTTGAGGTCAATCTGTTTAGCATCATTCATGACAATCCTTTTCTCAAGGTGTCCTGCAGTAGATTGATAGCATAAAGTTTCTCAAAGGATTGCTTTCATAAACCAGATATAAGCAATTGAAATATGGAATATGTACAAAATCTGCAATTAGATGATACATCTGAGCAAAGATAAAGAAGTTCAAGTAAAGTTTCTATCAGACTAAAATGGCTAAACTGTCTCAAAAGACTCTTCCTGTAGTCTCAATGATATAAAAGCCACTGAGAACTATAGGGTACTAGAAGTTGGGCATAAGATGCATGAGATCAAAATAGGCAAAATGAGAGGCAAAGTACTGGGGTGAGTGGCTTCTCTGGTGTCCCTGAAGTGGAACAGTGTGATTAACTCTGTTCAGTCCAAGCAAGTAAACAAGTGACTTCTCTGATATCCCTGACTTAAGAGGATACCTGATTTACAGCCTTAATGTAATCCATATCTTGTTGTCACACCCATATGACATTACTTACAGTAAGCCGAAAAGATATTATTTGCCACCACTAAGTGATCAGGAGCGAATGGAGGAGCGAGGGCGGCAAAGTTAGAGGTTCAACAGTGGAACCTCTAATGTGTTCGATTCTGAATTTGTAATTATACTATCCCACAAATTTTTGAATCTTCCAGGATAATTTCATACGAGCAAACTTTAGAGAACAATGGTAGTATTCATATCAAAAACTTAAAGGAAGACTTACCTGCAGATTCAGCCATGTACCTTGCACCTTGGTATGACTACCAAAAACCAAAGGGAGAAAAAATGATCCTATTGAAAATGAGCAATGTCCAAGAGTGAGCTCACAAGAAAGTTCCAAAAAAAAAGCCACCAGACAATGTAACGATGCCTTCTTCCGTTGGTAAACCCAAAGCAATTTGGCTAACCAGCTGTCACTCCAAATCTTTTATTCTATTTCTTAGTAACCAAAGACAATACTCACAATAGATCGTAATAAATTTTTATGACATTCTTTAGGTGACAAAGTGACGTTGCTCAGTGCCGTTCTATTAAAGACGCAATAAATCGTTACAAGTACTTAGAAAGTGGTTTGGTGCGACGACCCAAATTCCAGCAGTCCATTAAAATTCATTCACTTCGATCTACTGATTGGGTGAGGCTAAAATTCTACCTCCTTATTGTTTTCTTTGTCCAAATTCTAAATTCAGATAGAACTTTGTTGCAGTTAATAATTTTGGCCCCAATATTTTATACAGGATATGGAAATAACGCAGAGGCTGTGGATTCGGCCACACGCTACATTTTTATTTTCCTGGGATCCTCTAACAGCCTGGTATGCTATGCACGAGGCTTACCTTATAATATATGGTTAGATGTAGCAGTCTTACATCCCAGTTTCTGCCAGCAATCATTTTCGAACTCTAACCTCACTTTTCGCTCAAAGATAATTTGGTAATTACTAGGTCACAGTGGATAATATTAATGTTGGTAGTTTTGTCTTGCACTAAATTTGCCAAAGACAAGCATGAGAAAAGGTGAGAATGCATTGGTTGTTCACACAAGCCAACTTTGATAACTATTCCTAACGTGGCTAGTCATGTGTGAATAAGAATATGCACTATGCATTTGGCAACTACCCACCTACTTCTTCTTAATGTTGGTTGGGACAGAATGTAAGTCAGTAGCATTTTTACCACAACTCTACATGAATGCAAGAAAAAACCCATTGCAATCCAGTTGCGTGTATGACTGCACTAAATTGTTTACATTTGATAAATTAGATACATTCATCAAGTTTGCTTCAAACGCATTGAGAAGATACATTCAAAATTTTCTCTCCTCCCTTCTTTTGGCCGGTGACCCCTGTGGTTCTTGATTTAGCTGTAAGGAGCGAGATGTTCCTAAACCCGGGCATGGCTGGTGATTTCTATAAAAAGTATCAAGTTATGTGCTTGTAGCAGCTAGCTTACTTGGATGGGAATTGGTTATTATTTTCAGAACGTTCCGCAGTTAAAACTTGGATGTCTCCAAGACTAATGGACCGATCACTAGGAGACATGACATGTAAGTTCTGAGTCTCCAAGAGGCTCTTATTTTTTTCCTGTTGTTGATCAAACATCATCTTCAGCTGCTTCCCTTGTTCTTTAATCCTCAGCTGTAAGTTTCGCTGAATCTGATCAAAATAAACAAGAGATTTTGCCTACAGTTACAACTTTTAGATACAGAAAAACGTAACTATCAGGGGAAATTCCGTTTCTAGGGACTGATTGAACACAAAGTAATCAGGGATGGGATGGCGATTGTAAATTGAGGAGAACATCAATAGAAGATCAGTCCTTGCTCAAAAGTTCAAAAGAACAGGAGAAAAAGTTGGGTATACCTAACCCCTAGCTGATTGAACAAATCATTTTCTGCAGAAGAATTCCTAAAATTTTATCAACTTGATAGTACCATCTTATCTATTTGGCTCGCAAAACCAGATTGACCCCTTTGAAAGTAACTAAAAGTACGTGGAAGCCAAACCTCTAACTGCTCATGAAGACGCCTTTGGACATCTAGTTGTAACTGTAGCACCTCCTTGATTTGCATGCCACTGCTGGATATGTCAGAAATTTGATTTAGCCAATGCTCTTGTCTTAGAAGGAACGAGAATGAGAAAGAAAAAGTCTTAAGATTGAAAAGATGTAGTTACAAAGCCAAATCAGGAAGTTTACGATTTAATGTCAATCTGTGGTACATTATTCATGCTAGTTCGTTTCTCGGATTTCCCTGCAATGAATTTTAAGAAGGATGACTGCCATAGTAAATGAGTCTCAGCAGAAATGTCTCTTCTAATCGAAACAAAATAAGGAGTGCTACATGCTCTTAGCATCAGCTTTTAGATGACACAGTATGTGAACTTACAACTGTTGTAACATAACAAAGCATAGGTGAAATGAAAATGAACTGGTGTATGTTGAAACTAAAATGGCTAACTGATATACAAAAAGCTTGGCAGCTTGTATCTGATTCATAGAAAAGAGGTGAATCTAAATCTGGTAACTTAACAAGTGAAATAAACATAATCTGCGATTCTCCGCTAGTAACTCGTAATTCTATATCAATAATCAACAAAACTATTTCTTGACAGAATACTAGTAGAATACTATGTGGATGAAAAAGTAACAGCTCTTAATGGATGCATTTTCATTATTTTATCACCAGGAAAGAAGGACTACCATGCTACTCCTTTCCCTTCTTAAGTTACTTTTCTCGTGATCAGTTGAACTAAAAGAATATGAAAACAAATTAACATGATATTTCCAGTTTTCAGCAATAAAGTAGTGCAGTTCATAAAAGAGGAACAGTGTGATTAGTCTGTTCAGTCCAAGTAAACTAGTGACTCCTCTGATATCCCTGACTCAAGAGGATACCTGATCTACACGTCAATTTCGTCAATATCTTGTTGTCACACCCATATGACATTACTTACAGTAAGCTGAAAATATATTATTTGCCACTACTAAGTGATCAGGAGCGAGTGCAGGAGCAAGGGCGGCAAAGTTAGACGTTCAACAATGGAACCTCTAACGTGTTCGATTCTGAATTTGTAATCACACTATCCCACAAATTTCTGTATCTTCCAGGATAATTTCATAAAAGAAATAATCCGAGCAAACTTTATACATAACAAGAATTCAAAGGAAGACTTCTTACCTGCAGATTCAGCCATGTATCTTGCACCTTGGTATGACTACCAAAAACAAAAGGGGGAAAAATGATCGTATTGAAATGGGCAATGTTCAAGAGTGAGCTCAAACAAGAAAATTACAAATAGAAGCCACCAGACAATGTAACGCCACCACCTTCTTTTGGTAAACCCAAAGCAGTTTAGCTAACCAGCTGCCACTCCAATTCTTTTATTTTATTTCGTAGTAACCAAAGACAATACTCACAACAGATTGTCACAAATTTTAACGACATTCTTTTGGTGACAAAGTGACGTTGCTCAGTGCCATTTTGTTAAAAACACAATAATTGGTTACAAGTACTGAGAAAGTGGTTTGGTGCAATGATTCAAATTCGAGCAGTCCATTAAAATTCATTCACTTGGATCTACTGATTGGGTGGGGCTAAAGTTGTACCTCCTTATCGTTTTCTTGGTTCAACTTCTCAATTCAGATAAAACTTTGTCGCAGTCAATAATTTGGCCCCAATATTTTATACAGGGCGTGGAAATAACGCAAAGGCTGTGGACTCAGCCACATGCTACAGTCTGGTATGCTAGGCACGAGGCTTATGTTATAATATATGGTTAGATGTAGCAATCTTACATCCCAATTTCTGCCATCAATCATTTTTGAACTCTAACCTCACTTTTGCCCAAAGACAATTTGGTAATTACTAGGTCACAGTGGATAATCTTAATGCTGCACCAAAATTTCATCATATACGGGCTTTTTATATGGTGAATACTTGAAAAATATTGGAGAACCAGACTGGCAATCTTGTAATGAATCCTTGGAAAAAGACCTGGCCTTATGCGCTCTGGTTTTGAATCACTTAGTACAATAGCTTTAAGAGCTTCCCAATTTGGTTGTTGTATTTTCATGACCAAACATGCACTTGTTCTCAGAGATCTGATGCATTTAAGCCCTCCATAAACCTAGGAAGCTTGATCACGAATTTAGCCAAAAATACAAAAATAATAAAAGGCAAAGTTTTGGTCAAACTTTGTTTGCCCAGTGTTCATTCTCCACCCCATTCAGATATTGATAACTTGACAAATGCTTCATTCTGCTAATGAGGTGGCAGAAAGGTTCAATATTACCAAACAAGCAATGCAGTCAAAACTTAAGAATGATAATCCAATCCTACAATCGGATTGGAGCAACTTTTGAGAATAAATGGATAAACTTGTGGTTTGTTCAGTGAAATAATTGGTGTTCTGGGTACTCAGTACATGACTGCTCATTTGACAACTAAAATACATACAGGTTCTCTTCAAAGGCACTGAGTAGGTATATTCTTTTCCTATCTCTGTTCTCTTTAATAGCTGGGTAGCAAGCGCGGGTTCATGATTTAGTTGAAGGATACGGTCTATGCATAATCCAAGCACAGTCGCCAACATCATGACAGGATCGAGTTATGTGGCATTAGTTTTGGTACCTTTGGCTATCAAACTTTGAGATGTGACTTTAAAGTTTTGAGTCTCGAAGTGAACCTTTAAATTTATGCTTTTGCTGGTCAAACATCATTTTAAGCTGTTTCGCTTGTTCTTCAATCCTCAGCTGGAGGTTTCGTTGAATCTGATTCAGAGAGAGGAGACATTTCACGGTCGATGCAGGAGGATTTTTGTGAAAACATATTATTTTGGATTCGTTTTGCAGATTGAGAAAGAGAAGTAAATTAGGAGGCCAGTCCCTATCTTATGTTCATAAAGGTTGAATATAGAAGAATTTGTGGTGTTCTACATCATTTCTGGAGAAGACATTCAAAAATTTTCACCATTATGTTTAAGTTATAGTGAAACTAACTAAAGTTATTTCGAAGCCAAACCTCTAACTGCTTGTGACGACATTTCTGGACATCTCGTTAAATTTTTAGTGCCTCAGTTATTTGGATGCTGCTGCTAGATATGCCAAAACTATGAGCACAACAGTGCTATTAGCAGTCATAATCAGATAAAGACAAAAAAAAAATTAGAAACCAAAACATGAAACATAGGAGACAAAATATTCAGAAACTTTACGTTTGGATGTCAATCTGAGGATTATCATTCATGCTACTTATCATGTCAGAATTTTCTGCAATGAATGACAAATAAAGAACCTCAGATCAGAATATGTTCATCAACTAAGTAGATCAAGAGAAATGAAATATCATGAAGACGAGAACCTGCAGAGACGGTAAATGTCTTTCATTTTCATCAGAACAGTAATTAACAGAAATACGAGGTATTACTGCTTCAATGCGGTGTCCACTAGGCAGTGCAGGTTATGGGTGTGGGTAGCAGTAATTTCCTAATGGTGTTAAGACCATACTAGATTGCTCTTTCATCTTTTAGTGTTACCTAACTTCTAAGCATGCAGACAAATCACAAAGGGAGCATGAAGATTAGTTGTTTTGGAGGACATATGATAACTTTGCCAACGAAAGGGCTGGTACATTCAAATTCTAACAATGACAGCTAGAACTACACATAAACTTTAGGCAAAAACTTTGGCATTTAAGTACAACGGTAGAAAATGCCGAAAAGTTCACCCAGCAGGAAAGCACCAAGCATGCATAGTTAGCCCGAAATTTCATAAATAAGGCAAGCATATGGGGAAATAGAGTGTACCCGTTGTTCATTGTTCAGCCCATTCAAATATTACAAATTGGCAAGTTGTCTTTTAATGTGCTAATGAAGTACCAAAAAAAAATTTCTTTTCTTTTTTACTTCAGAATTAATTCAGAGCTTGCAGTCAACAACTTACAGCAACTTCGAATCCCATCCCACGCAAAGTTGGGAACAATCTTCAAAAAAATGGCATATACTTTCTGTTTTTTTGATGGACTAACTTACAATTGAGACTGTGTGCTTAATTGCATTCAGCTGTTCTCAGCTGACAACTTAGATACATTCATCAAGTTTGCTTCAAAAGCATTATTTTTCTCCTTCCTTCTTTAGCCGAGTGGACTTACTACTAAACTGATTCCAGGAGAAAATGTTGATGTAATGTACGCATGGCTGGTAATATCATGAAAATGATCAATTCATATGGGTGATATTTTGGAACCTTCTGAAATCAAATCTTTCAAGATGACATTTTTAAGTTGAAATTCTCGAAGAGGCTCTTTATACGTTTGCTGCTCTTGGTCAAACGTCAGCTTGAGCTGCTTCTCTTGTGCTTCTTTCCGTAGCTGGAAGTTTAGCTGAATCTGATATTTGAGAATACAGGAGAAATTTCATAGTCAATGCAAGGATTCTGTTGTTTTGGATTCCATTAGCTATACTATATGATATCATCTAAGATTCATTTTTCAAAGTTAGTGAAATTCTCTATTGTTTTATCTTTTTTCTTTTCCTTTTTGTGGAGAAGTACAAAGAAACTTTTTGCTTTTAGATGGTAAAAGCTTTTTCATTTTTGTTCTAGATGGAAGCAGTTTGAGTGCCTTCACTGGCATTAGGAGTGTTCTGAAATTAAATAAGGTATTCAGCAAACCTCTAGTAAGATAGTGTCAACAAGAAATAGACACACAACTAGGAATGGAAATCATGTAGCACAGGCTAGAAAGAATTTTCAGAAAACTCACTTTGGAATGCCAAGCCCTGGTACATTATCTGTGGTAGCCCTAAGGTGAGAACTTCCTGCATAAATGAAGAATAAAAAACCTCAGATCAGAATCTGTTCATCAATTAACTAGAGCAAAGCAATCTATACAATCTAAAGGCAAATGCAAGCAGAGCTAAAGTACATGTTTCTTCTCATCTAAACGATACCTAACAAAAACTAATGGTATAAGTGCTTTACTACCAGCTTTTCTCAATAAGGAATAATAGCACTGGGAAATGAAATACTAATGCTTTGTCTACTTACCACCTGAGTCATGGTCTATGAGTGTGGATAGCTTTAATTACTGTAAGTAGTGTTAATTTCATTAGCCAAAGTGAAACCAAAGCAAGAAGTCAGCAAAACAATCACAAAAAGAGAGATGAAAGTTATTAGATGTGGCGGGGCAGATAATTCATCTTTCCCACATCAGGAATACTACACTGCAAGCTTCGACAACCCAAAATATGGATTCGTAATAGTATTGTTGTACGTTCTTAAAATCAGAAATTAGAAGGTCCTACAAGCTATATGCAGAAAACTTGAAGTAACCATGGATTTCTAGCTTAGCAGAGGCTTAGAGATTCAGTAGCCACTTAAATGACTTTTTCTTCCATGCCCTTGTTGGGAGGGGTGGGGTGGGGGTGGAGAACGGATACTGATATAGTGGATCGATCAACAACTTGAAAGCACAAAAACACAGTGTCCAGGAAAAGCCTTGCAGCCTATGAGAGGCAATGATCTCAACAGAGTTGGAGCAGAATCATAGCATGAGTATTTCTTAATGAGTCATAGAAGTAGAAAATCAAATGAAGATCCATACCTTCTGCAGAGTCTGCCATGTACTTTCCAGCTCAGCGTTCTACAAAAACCAAATTGGAAAATAAAGGTGAAAAAATTCCTAGTGGGAAGGAGAATGTTGAAGAGTGAGGTCAAACAACAAGCGAAGTAACAGCGCCTCTCTTGCTGATATAATCTAAGCTGGTGTTTGCTGGGATGGGTACACCAGATGCAATTCCAATGTTTTGTTGCATCTCTTACCAACCAGAAAAAGTTACTCCCGATCAGTGCTCCAATAGAATGTTTCTTCCAGATGTCACTGATCTCACTTCTGTTGCATAATCCAGTTCCATATGTTGAGGGTACAATTCCATAATATGCATTTATTATTTTCCTTTTCAATCTTTTGAGCCAACAATAATTGCTGGCCATGCGAGAAGTACTTTTGTAAGACCTAGAAAGAGAGGTTTAGGTACAAGCAGATTACCCCACTTGCCCTTTGTTCAAGAACGTAAAAATGATGTACGCATCTTATCCCCGAAGATTACTCAACTCGAGGTCAGTTATGGAGGGTTAATACTTTGACGTATTCATTTTCGCGCCAGCATTTGCTCAAATGCGTACACAATCCCTTACTTGGCTGCTAAGTCAGTAACATTTTTACCACAACTCTACATCAATGCAAGAAAAACCCATTGCAATCCAGTTGCGTGTATGACCGCACTAAATTGTTTCCATTTGACAGTTTAGATACATTCATCAAGTTTGCTTCAAACGAATTAAGAAGATACATTCAATTTCTCTCTCTCTCTCTCTTCCCTCACTTCTTTAAAGCGGTGACGAGTATGTTTCTTGATTTGGCTGTAAGGAGCGAGATCTTTCTTTCCTGAACTGGGGCAAGGCTGGTGATTTTGAAAAGTATGAAGTTATTTGCTCGTTGCAGCTAGCTTATCTTGGATGGGAATTGGCTATTATTTTCAGAACCTTCTGCAGTCAAAACTTGAATGTCTCCAAAGCTAGTGGACGGCTCACTAGGAGACATGACATGTAAGTTCTGAGTCTCCAAGAGGCGCTTATTCTTTTCCTGTTGTTGGTCAAACATCATCTTCAGCTGCTTCCCTTGTTCTTCGATCCTCAGCTGCAAGTTCCGCTGAATCTGATCAAAATAGCAAGAGATTTTGCCTAAAGTTACAACTTTTAGATCCAGAAAAACGCAAATACCAGAGGGGAAATTCTATTTGTAAGGACTGATAGAACACAAAGTATTCCGGGATGGTGTTTGTAAATTGAGGAGAACATCAATGGGAGGTCAGTCCTTGCTTAAAAGTTTAAAAGAACAGGAAGAGAAAGTTGGGTATTCCCAACCTGTAATTGATTGAACAAATCATTTTCTGCAGAAAAAATCCTAAAATTTTGTCAACTACATAGTAGCATCTTATCTATTTGGCTCGCAAAACCAAATTGACCCCTTTGAGAGTAACTAAAGTACGTGGATGCCAAACCTCTAACTGCTCATGAAGACGCCTTTGGACATCTAGTTGTAACTGTAGCGCCTCCTTGATTTGCATGCCACTGCTGGATATGTCAGAAATTTGAGTTAGCCAATGCTCTTCTCTTAGAAGGAACGAGAATGAGAAAGAAAAAGGCTAAGAATGAAAAGATGTAGTTAGAAAGCAAAATCAGAATGTTTACGTTTTAATGTCAATCTGTGGTACATTATTCATGCTAGTTCGTTTCTCGGATTTCCCTGCAATGCATTTTAAAGAAGGGATAAGTACCATCATAAATAAGTCTCAGCAGAAGTAAATGTCTCTTTTATTTGAAACAAGATAAAGAGTGCTAAATGCTCTTAGCATCAGCTTTTTAGATGACACAGTATGTGAACTTACAACTTTATTACATAACAAAGCATAGATGATATGAAATGAACCAAAAGAGCTAAAGGGTGTACAGAAAGCTTGGCAGCTTGTATCTGATTCATAGAGAAGCTTGTATCTGATTCATAGAGAAGGGGTGAATCTTACGCTGGTAACTTAAGAAGTGAAATAAACATGATCTTTGATTCTCCTCTAGTAACTTGTACTTCTATCTCAATAATCAACGAAACTATTTCACGACAGAATACTAATAGAATACTATCTGGATGAGAACTAACAGCTCTTAGTGGGATGCATTTTCATTATTGTATCACCACGAAAGAAGGACGACCATGCTACCCCTTTTTAAGTTACTTTTCTTGTGATCCGTTGAACTATAAGAATATGAAACAAATTACATGATATTTCACAGTTTTCAGCAATAAAGGATTACAGTTCCTAAATTAGACGATCTTGACTTGAAAAAAGATCTTTTACAATTTTGTGGAACTAAAATGTCAATATATCTTCATAAACAACGGACACATTTAACAAATATTACCTTCTGGCGATTCTGGCATGTACTTGGCAATTCTGTATTTCTGCAAAATAAACCGATTACCAAAAGGTAAATAAGCGTTTCAGATTTTTATACAGAACATATAACATGGCTTGTACGTGATCTGTCTACTTATTAGTACCTGCAAGTGGCTTTTGACGTGAAAGATGGTCAATCCCTCAGAATCCATCAGCTTTAGGATTGCCTTTGGTGTTGCAACTAACGTTGATCAATAAAGGAGCAACCAATGAACAATAATCCTTTGCTAAAAAAGCAATTAGCAAGGGACTACACAAATTTACTTACTTTCAGCACCACCAAGGTGATTGACACACTCAACAAAGCGATCATGAAGATCTTGAGTCCATCTGATTCGTGTCTTGCTTGATATAATTGCACCAGAGGAGACAGAGTTACTTGAAGTAATAACCGAAGCACCTCCAGAAAGTATTTCTCCCTGCCTCGGGCATGAAAGTTGAGAACCATATAGGTTATGTGATACCTATACAAAATTAATAAGCCAAGATTAGAGCATTTTGTAGTCATACCAGTACAAAAAGTATTATTGAAAAAGGCTTACACTAAGATCATAGTTTCCATGAAAAGAACTGGAGGGGTGCCTCCTATCTGAAGCATCAAAATCATCCAACAACATACGTTTGAGCTGCAAAATGCGTTCTCTTTCAAACAGATTACTGCATGGACTTTTATAGGATCTTTCATGAGGACTGTAGTATTTTCCACCACTATTCTGAGGCTTCATAGCCCCGGAATCTGTATACATGCCATCACAGATTTCTTGATTTGAAAAGCTCTGTACATCACAATTCCTGGAGGGTTGGTGGCAGAAATTAGGATTACCAACCTGATAATCATCTAGGGAAAACCCCATGTATCGTTCAGTTGCACAAAGAGCAGTTGCTGGTGATCCGATACGAGTCAAAATGCTGCTGGATGAATTATCCTGCCCTATGGTATGCCGTTGTTGATCAGAGCCGACTCCTTCCGCCACTGATGTCTGAACATAAATTCCCATTTGACACGGCTCTTGTGGATCGCCAAAATGTTGCAAAAATCCGTTTGGACATCCTGCTGAGTAGTCCCTTACCCATCCATAATTTGGTTGAATTCTTTCTTGGCAACCAATTTTCTGAGTGCTCATCTGCAATATGATCAAAGTTGCAGCTCAAGTATTGCAGTAAACTTTCTGTTCAATTTCTCACTCCTACTAACAATGCAAAAGTGCATCAGCTTTCATACTCCTGCTGAGTGTTTTCCCTTAAAACGTCTATCATAAAATTCTCTTCTCTCTATTGTGTTACAAGCTTCATATGCAATATATATCAATATCCAGGGTGGTTTTTTTTTTTTTTTTTAATTGGTTCTATCGACAATATCAATGCCTGAAGCATCTAGAAGGGAAAAAAAAAACAGCAAATCTCTCAAAGGTAAACTTCTCTCTCCTTTCGTACAAGATATGCTTGGCCGCCCAATACTACCCCCCCCCCCGGCCCCGGCCCCGGCCCGAAATTCCCAAGTAATAAAAGGAGACTAATTGAAATAAAAAAAAATAATGGGAATTTGGGTCAAAAAACTAGGATTCTTAATGTTTTTCTGTTATCATCGGATAATTTTAGAATATGATTATGGGCATCGAACTTAATAATTACTCGTGGATACCAGCATATATTCACAACACCAATAGATCTAGATTTATGCTTAATTTTGATGCTGGTGAAAACCCATTTAGCCACCGAAAGGAGTACATTTCATTTTCAAAGACTGTTAGCTTGACCAATTTTTTCCTTTTTCTGGCTAAATATTTTTTTGAATACACAAGTTGCATCTAACAAAGTTGGTTCTGAAGGAAAATACCAGTAAAGTTCCTAGTGGAATTCTCTGACTAGATAGTATATTAGAAGACCTCAGATTCCAAAACATGTTTGAAAGTGTTAATAAATTGGGTCAGTGGACCCATTATCCGCCCACTAATAGATAATGTGTATTTGTTAGTTTTGATAAATACAGTCATTTAGAGAATATTTATCTCTTAGGTGTTTGAGATAAATACAATCTTTATCTCCTAAGAATTGGAGGTAAAGCCAGTCTCTAATTGTATCTCTATATAAAGGCTAGAGATATCCCAATAAATAAGAAGTCAATAGTAATAACCCTCTCTCTATAGCACTCTCTCTAGAGCAATCACCAAGCTCTAGGATTTGGTTCGTGGACGAAGAACTCGACTCTAGTAGCCGTTTTCGTACCTGCGAAAAAGATCAAGCGTGTTGGAGGCTCGTAACAACAAGGATCCTACGTCGGAATATTCGGAGACTTCATACGGTATGTTTCCGAACCCACTACGTGTTACGTGGTAGCGCAATAATTGTTGTAATCGTTTCAACATTGGTATCAGAGCATGATTACTTGTTGATTCGCCTTTAACATGCTAGATTAAATTATGTGCATGTTGCGATTTTTTCCGGATACATGAATGAGACCCATTATTAAAATTAGAAATTTATTGAGCATGTTTTCTGAAAAATAATTATATAGTTTTGTTCTCCTATGGTTGAGGATGAACTCCATAAAATTTCGTGATTTTTGGATGCATGATTTGTGAGAAATCACAATTTTATTTTTCAAGAAAACTGTGATTTTTTCGAGTTTTGGGACTCAAATTCGGAGCATGATATTCAGTTTTATCATGATCGTATGGTACATAATTAATCTATGTCGCATAAGCTTTCCAACGATATATCGTACGCATTATTTGGCCTAAAAACGAGAGAGATATGGTCTTAAAAAGTTGGCATCGCGACATGGCGGCGCTGAAAAAAATTAGTTTTTTTTTTCACGAAGAAGATGAACAGTGCACACAAGCCGTGACACGTGTCACGCGCCGATTGAGCCACGCGCATGACTAGTCACATGCCACTTGCCATCACGCGGCCAAGCCGGGCCCCACGCGCCGCACGTGAGCCAAGCCGAGCCCTGGAGCCGCGCACGCGCGTCCACGCGCCAGCCGAGGCTGCTGGAACACGCGCCACACGCTCGCCACGCGCGATCACGCGCCCGGCTTCATCTCACACTCCCGACGCGCGCGTGGAACCACGCGCGCCTTTGCCAGAAATCCAGATGGAATCCCACGCGCAGTGGTGGCGCGTGGAGGCGCGTGCAGGCTGTTTTTTGGCCGGTGTTCGTCACCGCCGGCGAGTGGAGCCTTGTTGTGCCTTCTGAAAATTTTATATGGTGTTAAATTTACCTTTCTATCCTCTGTGTGTATTCTGTTTAATTTTTAAACGACTTTTTTTATTGAAATTAGCTTTAAAATTTTGTTTTATACACACATAATTTTTCTTTAATTGCAGAGGGTATATTAGGGATAAATTTACTGTTTCCAATTTTTTAGGATTTATCTCTCAGTTTTTGGTCATTTGTGAGTATTTTTGTGGTACTTTTGTGGTTCCCAAAAAAAATACGAATAATGCATAAATATTATTTTTTGCACTTTGTGAGTAGAAATAAATATTTTGGAGAGCTATATGACATAGATAAATTATGTTTTACTTATTTGCCTTGATTAGTGTTATGGTTTAAATATATTTTTTGTTGAAATATATTTGTTGGGTTTTTGATAAGCCCACACCTCTTTAAACCCAATTTCAAGGCATTTACGCCCGTTTTCCTTGGAAGGAGAATGTGACATATTCATCCATTTAAATTACCCTTTAACTTGTTATTTGAGCATGCTAGTTTTAGGTTAAATGGATGGATACTAGATTGGCATTCTAAAGAAACTTATGTTTATGTGTTTACTCTTGCTTTAAGAAAATTCTTTTGAGAATAATGTGTTGTGCGGCATCTCCATTTGTTTTATTGGAGTAGTTTGTAGTAGGATTCTCAAAGATGTTGTATTCTACTATTTCCCTGTATATTTTCAGAAAGCCTTGTACGGGGATGTAATTTCGCACGCACATTATTCAAGTCAGAATTTTCTTAGCATAAGTTATTAGAATGCCAATGGGGCTCAATGGAGTCCTTGCACACTTTTATTGCATGGTGCAATTTTATATTATTCTAAATTATCATGTGGATGATTTATTATATTGTGGCTTATATAATGATGAAATTTATTGCGAAAAATTACTTGAAAAATATTTTTCCCAACTCACATACATGGGAGATGATTACGAGCTTAGCAAATTTTCGATTTCATGATGTGAGGAAGGATTATGTTTTTCATTTGAATTTTTTGAAATAAATAGAAGGATGTATAATTAATGTCTTTTCCTTGCGCAATCTAATGTAGTGAATATAATGGCCACCAAGAATGTCATAGCTGATCTCGTTAAGGGTGAGAAACTTAACGGAGACAATTATGACGTTTGGCACAAAAAGATGAAATTCATGCTGAACGAACAAGAGCTCGAGGAGCACTTGACCAAGGAGATGGTCGCGCCAACTGAGGCGCAACCCCTAAGAGACCACACTGCCTACCAGAAATGGAATCAGAAAGATCGTAGTGCGCGCTACACCTTGTTGAGCAGCTTGCAAAATGATCTAATCGGGCAGTATGATGAACTTCCAACTTGCAAAGCTTTATGGGAGCAGCTCAAGTTCTCTTTTGGTGGAACCTCAACTACGCGGCTTCGTAGCCTTGTGATTAAGTTTGAGGAGTACACAAAAGACCCTAAACATACCATGAGTGAACATCTAAGGATGATGTCCAATATGATTGGTAAGCTGAGGGATGCTGGCCATGCGCTCACAGATGAGCAGCAAGTCAGAGCTGTCATAAGGTCCCTTCCTGCCTCATGGGCCAATATGAAACAGATATTGACCCACAGTGAAAACATCAAGAACTTTTCTGATGTTTCACAGCATGTCATCCTTGAGGACGAGACTCGAGATGCTGACAAGACCCTTGCTTATGTCGCCCAAGGGGGATCGCGCAATGCAAATGGCAAGCGCGGAAGACAAAGTAAGAAAGGTAAGAAAGGCGAGGCTAGCAGCTTTCTGCGCCAAAGGAAGGAAAAATGAAGAAACGCAAGAGAGGAAAACGTGGTGGGAAAAAGGATCTGTCTAAAGTTAAATGCTTCAACTGTCAACAGAAAGGACACTTCGCTCGTGATTCCGAAGAAGGTACTTTCAAAATCTCTCTCTCAGTTATATGTTTCCTCACATGTGATGGTTGCTCATTCCCAACCTGTGTGGTTTGTGGATACAGGTGCAACAAAACATGTAGCACGTGATCGAGAGGGGTTCGTAGATTATCACCAGATTCCAGCGGGTAGCAAACATATCTTCATGGGAAACAATAGCTCCGAAGAGGTGCTAGGGGTTGGTTCTTACCAGCTCAAGTTGCGCACTGGGCGCACATTGATTCTTGAGGATGTGCGATATGCACCCACTTTTCGGCTTAATCTACTTTCAGTTACTGCTTTATTAGACAGTGGTTTTTCCTTTATTTTTAAGGGTAATAAGTTGGATATCTTTTGGATGATGTTTTGTTCGGACATGGTTTTCGCATGGATAGTCTTTTTCAATTGGATTTAAATGATTCACAGTCCTCTTATTCTTATGTTATGAATGATAATATTGTGAATGATTCTACCACCTGGCATGCAAGACTGGGCCACATAGGCCAAGATAGGATGACTTGTTTGGCTAGAGAAGGCCTTTTAGGCCCACTCGCAAGAGTCAATCTACAAACTTGTGAGGCTTGTTTGGCCGGTAAAGCATGCAGGAAGCCTTTTGGAAAGGCTGTGAGAGCAACTCAACCACTTGAGCTAGTTCACTCTGACATATGCGGACCTATGAGTGTAAAGGCACGCCATGGCGCCTCTTATTTCCTTACACTGATAGACGATTATACGCGATATGGTTATGTGTATCTGATATCTCACCGCTATGAAGCTTTGGACTGATTCAAACGCTTTGTAGCTGAGGTTGAGAATCAGAAAGAGAAGAATTTAAAAACTCTTCGCACTGACCAAGGACGCGAATATTTGTCAGATCACTTCAAGAAGTTTTGTGAGGAAAAAGGGATACGCAGGCAACTTACTATTCCTAATACTCCACAACAAAATGGCGTTGCGGAAAGAAGGAATAGAACATTGTTAGACATGGTTAGGTCTATGATGGCGCAAGCAAACCTCCCAATATCTTTTTGGGGGGTTGCTCTTTTGACTGCAGCCTATATACTTAATCGAGTGCCTTCACAATCAGTCAAGTCCACCCCATATGAGCTTTGGAATGGCCAAAAGCCAAATTTGGATAACTTGCGCCCATGGGGCTCAGCAGGTTATGTTCACAGTATTTCTCATAAGTATGGGAAACTAGGGCCTAGAGCTAAAAAGAGTATCTTCTTGAGGTATTCTGAAAACTCTAAAGGCTATGTGATGTATGGTGAACATCCAAATGGTGGAAAGACTGAAATAGAGTCTCGTGATGTCGATTTCATAGAGAATGATTTTCCTAGCATTGGAGACGCAAGTAAGAATCTTGACCTCTATGAGTTAGAGGAAGTTGAAGCCACTTTACCATCTCCAAGCGAAGGTGGGGGATTAGTTCCTCATCCTGTTGTCGCTGAAGATAGTATAAGTGATCTTCAACCTAGTGGGAGCATCCTAGACAGTGGGAGCACACCATCAGGACCATCAGGTCAACAAGATTCTCAACTGCGTAGAGGTGCACGAGGAAGAGTTCCACGTCGTCGTTTTGAGATTGACAGTGAAATTCTTATGTGCACTCCAACTGATGAAGATGAGCCCACTTCTGTGGAAGAAGCCTTATCTTCACCTGCTAGTAATGAGTGGATGGCTGCAATGAAAGATGAGTTGAGCTCAATGGAGAAGAATCAGGTCTGGGAGTTGGTTGAACTTCTGCCAGGGCGCAAGACTGTTGGAAACAAGTGGGTTTTAAAAGTCAAGCGCAAGGCAGACGGGTCAATTGACAAGTATAAGGCACGTCTTGTGGCGAAAGGCTATACCCAACTGCGGGGTGTGGACTATGAAGACACTTTCTCCCCAGTGGTGAGATTTGCTTCAATTCGCCTGATCCTAGCTATTGTCGCCCAGCAGGATTTAGAACTTTTTCATATGGATGTTAAGACTGCGTTTCTCAATGGAGAACTAGACGAAGAGATTTATATGGCTCAACCTGAGGGTTTTGAAGTCAAGGGACATGAGCGCAAAGTTTGCCGGCTCAAACGTTCTATATATGGTCTCAAACAATCGTCTAGGCAGTGGTACTTTAGGTTTCATCATGCCATTACCTCTATAGGTTTTGAAATGATTGAACAAGACCATTGCGTTTACGTAAAACGATCCAAGAAAAATATTTTGATCCTTTCTTTGTATGTGGATGACATTCTTTTAGCTGGGAATGACATGAGTTCCATTGTCGCCACTAAGCAGTGGCTGTCCTCAACTTTTGAGATGAAGGACATGGGAGAAGCTAATTATGTGCTCGGGGTTAAAATCATACGTGATCGTCCAAAGAGACTTCTCGGTTTGTCTCAAGAGACATATATCAAGAAGGTCATTGAACGATTCCGTATGCATAACTCAAAACCCATAGACACTCTAATGGACAAGGCGTGTACTTTAACAACAGACCAATGCCCAAAGAATGATGAGGAAAAGAATCGGATGTCCAAAGTGCCTTACGCGGCTGCAGTTGGGAGTCTGATGTACGCTATGTTGTGTACGCGTCCAGACATCTGCTTTGCCGTTGGAATGGTGAGTCGTTATCAGAGTAATCCTGGACCCGCTCATTGGAATGCGGTGAAGAGGATTCTTCGATACTTACGTGGAACCGCTGATCTCGTCCTGTGCTATCATGGTGGAGACTTGAGATTGAGAGTATACAGCGATGCTGATTGGGGCGCTGATAGAGATGAGCGCATATCCACTTCAGGTGGAGCTATCTCTTGGTACAGCAAGAAACAGACTTGCATCGCCCTATCCACGATGGAGTCGGAGTATGTTGCTTGTTCAGCAGCAGTCCAGGAAGCTGTTTGGTTGAGGTCATTCTTACAGGCTCTAGGGGTTACAGCTCATGCAGACGAGTCTGTCACTGTTCACTGTGACAATACAGCTGCCCTAGATTTTGTAAAGGACCCCAAATATCATGGGAAGGCCAAACACATAGGCCTTCGTTATCACTTCATTAGAACTTTAGTTGCGCAAGGAGAGGTGACCATGAAGCATATACCTACTGGCAGAATGGTGGCTGATCCTTTGACCAAGCCTATTGCTAGAGATGTTTTCCTTTCTCACATTAGGAGTATGGGACTACGTAGGTTTTGATATGTTTATGGCATCTTATGTACTTGACATTATTTATTACATTAAATTTTTCGTTCCTTGATTTGAGTTTATTATGGAATGAATGAATAATCTTTGTGATTACATATACATCCTTATTGAGAGTGTCACCAGGCTCGAATTGACCCACTCACACGGGTAATTCACCTTGGCGCTAAGATAGCGAGCAAGATGAGACATAATTGTCTTAAGCGCCAAGTGGGCGAATAAGATGATACAGCTTATAAAGCAAACATGTCGCCTTAGTTGGAGCTAAGATGAGACCTAATAAATGTAGGTCGATCATAGAGTATCTCCACAACTCTATGTAGCCTGTTTACAGCCGAATGTGAGATTTCAGGCAGGCACTATGAGAGTGACTGGGCTGAAAAACTCAGGTTAGGCGCTTGTACAGCGACTAGACTTAGATTCGTATGGCGTATTTTATTATACATTTATGTGACACGCCCTTGCGGGTTACGCCATAGCATGCAAATCATACTGCATGTGCTAAATGCAGACCGACAGTGGGAGTGACGAATGAATCCCTGCTTCGTCATTGTGTGAGCCACTTGGATCGAAATTTTGATCCTATATGGTACCCTTTTCACCTTAGACTATGTCATGAAGAGGATACTCAATGTCGCTACTTTAGCATGTACCCTTGGATCATGGATGATGCGGTCTCGCGGGGCATGTCTAGGAAAGCGGTTGGGTCTAATTGGAATGACATGAGGGCTTTGGGAAGAAAGTTCAATATTACATCATGTTGTGTGATTCATAGCCCGGGCGACTTTGTCGATTTTCGTTTCGATATGAGTCATGAATACATAACATATGAGAGGTTTAACACTGCTCACTATGAGGGATTTGAGAGTGTTTAATCTGGTGTAGTTGAACTATCTGGGGTACATACGAGATTTTTTGGAGTGATGTATTGTGTTAGTTTGGTGATAACTTAATACAATACTCCTCAACTGGACATCCTTTCTCGTAGGTCGCACGTTCCATTTCCTGTATGAGGAGATGAGTGGACGAGAGATAAAGAGGGACTGTACGATTTATTTGCCCTGTGTGTGGGCGAGTGGGAGCTGTTAATAAATTGGGTCAGTGGACCCATTATCCGCCCACTAACAGATAATGTGTATTTGTTAGTTTGGATAAATACAGTTATTTAGAGAATATTTATCTCTTAAGTGTTTGAGATAAATACAATCTTTATCTCCTAAGAGTTGGAGGTAAAGTCAGTCTCTAATTGTATCTCTATATAAAGGCTAGAGATATCCCAATAAATAAGAAGTCAATAGTAATAACCCTCTCTCTATAGCACTCTCTCTAGAGCAATCACCAAGCTCTAGGATTTGGTTCGTGGACGAAGAACTCGACTCTAGTAGCCGTTTTCGTACCTGCGAAAAAGATCAAGCGTGTTGGAGGCTCGTAACAACAAGGATCCTACGTCGGAATATTCGGAGACTTCATACGGTATGTTTCCGAACCCACTACGTGTTACGTGGTAGCGCAATAATTGTTGTAATCGTTTCAACATAAAGGAACGGGAAATGAAAAAGACAAGTTCCACTAGCTTTTCACCAGGGATTCATAAATCAGATTCTCAGAACAATTGAGGCTGATTAAATTTCGAAGAGAATGCAGACTTTTGATTGCTACAGATGGAGTCAATGGTTCTCATCTTACAATAAAGTATGTGAAAACTTATTCGCTCATGTACCTACTATTCTTCCATCAATACCTATTTGCCCTTGATACAGATGATAGTTTAATGAGATTTACACTAACAATGTCAATCAGTTATTAATTCACTTCCAAACACAAACAACAAAAATGAAAAGCAACACCTTGCAATCTCATCCAACGTCGCTATGGGTGGACCGAGACATCATAAACATGGAAATCTCCAACAGATAGACACATAAAAATGCAAGTGACTGCTATGATCTCATTTTTGGATCAAATGCCTCTTTTCAAAATTTAATTTTTAAGAGATATATGGAGCCTGAAGCTGATTTCCTCTTTGATGTGGCATCTAAGTCGCTTTCTGGTCCCCTCACAAGTCGAAAAGTGCTAAAACTTTAGTTTGGCTGTCCTAATCATTGATTCCGAAGCCACGATGTTCAATCAGATGAAATCTTGGTTACCTCCACAATGTTCTTAACGGATGACACGTTTGCTCTAGTGAAAAAAATGAAGGAATCATCGACAGCACGCAAACAGGGGTCCTAATTAATGGAAGTGAAATGTGATACAGGTTCCAAGAAAAATTACCCTTTGGAATTATGAAAACAGATAATTACAGCTTATCAGTAAGCTAAGATTGAACTCATAGGAACTGTAGATCTCTTTGCCTCTACTTTCTATGAATGGTAGCATGAAATGTGAGAAGTTTTACTTACTTTGTACCTGTAGACATGCGACTAAGTATTCCAGGTTATGGTGAAAGAAAGACCGTTAATCCTTAATAAAGGAGATGATTACAATATAGGAATGCACTGCCCTTGCCAGCCTGTTCTACCCTTTGTGTCAACTTGCCTATCCCATCTCATATATATGTTACTGATGAAGGTGTTTTAGCAACTTTCTTATGTATAAACAAACAATGCTGCCAAGCTTGACAACTACGGGGATTGAAAACAAAAGCTATTAAAACGAAGCCCAAATGATCACGGGGAACTTGTAAAAACAACTCTTAAAAGATCAAGCTCTCGAATTGTTTAACAGATTGATAAAACCATAGATGTTGAGTTGCTGAACACTCTTGAAATATGTGGCCAAATTCGTCAAAAATTTATACAACCAATACACAACTGGCCAATGTGCAGGCAACCCCTTTGTCAGCTTGAAGTTTTTTTTTTAAAGACAGGTATACAGATGATATGGTTGCTCTTGGTTTTAAGATAGGTAGAGATTGTAAGATATAAGGGTTTTGATTAGAGAATCTATAAGATCTAAACACAAGCGGCTGCATAAGCAAAAGGTGACAGTAAGCTGATCCAAGTATGTCATTATCAAAAACCATAAGAACCATTTTTGAAGGAGGTGAATATCAGATTCCAGTTTCTTTGCTTTAAGACTTGTACAATTGTATGAAAGACGTCCAACTCAAAATCAAAATTATATGGTCGTGAGGGGAGATACCACAAGTCTTATATATTGAATTTTAACATTAGTTACTCGATTTGAGGTTATATCTTAATATGTTCACTCATGTGCGGTCCAACTTATTTTTGAGCAGGTCAAACACGCGTATGAATTAGATTGAGTGGTGGTGTATTTAATTTTTCAATTATCTGCCGGACCTGGATCAACCCGCTCCAATACCATGTGAAAGTAGCTAACTCAAAATCAATTGACAATAAAAGGGAGATGCCACAAAGCTTACATGTTGAATTATTAGCGATGTAAACTATATCCCAACAAAATGTACTCTTCGTGAGTGGCTTAAGCTACATGAAATTTATAATCTTCAGAAGCATCAAGAATAATGTTCATATAAATTCCTCAATATGCGGCTAAAAGATCATGCAAAGGCAAAATTATATAAGAAGTGATCTGACACTTACTAATTTATTTTATTTAATGTATGATAAGATACCACTATACTTGGATGCATCAGGCTAAAAATATAATAAGAGCAATAAGGATATTGGCTACCAACCAAAAATAAAGTAAAAATGAGAAGCAAGAACAAGGTTCGCCTGCTCAACTTTAATAGATATGAATGTAAATGTAGACAAAGTTTTTGATGATACTGAAGAGGCAAACATAGTATTTCGTGGATGAAGAAGAGGCATGGGAAGTCCTGTTAGGTCTTGTTTGGACATAATAGCAAGTCTGTCCCTTGAGATTCTGAAAGGGCATATAACCGGACTAATGGTATCTATTACTCCTATATTGTACGATGCCTCAATTCTATATATTTTTTTTAAGTACTAGTCATCCTTCCAAGTTTTTTTTTGGGTTATAAATAGAAATGTATACTATCATCCAAGAAGTGGTACCAAGGTTCAAAATGTAGGAGATGCCAATATGCAAAGTCAGATTATTTTCTCGTTCGATAGAAGTCCATACTTCTTATACGAAGGCGAAAGCTACCATGTCCAAAAATCACAGCCAGAACTAGAGCATAGTCAAACAAGCGAATCAGTCAAAAGGAGGCACCAACGTGTGCATAAAAAAGGCCGGATCGACTAGCATAAGATGCCGAAGCCAGAGGCAAGCTAAGAACACGCTCATTCCCAGGGCAACATGTACAGAGTTCATAATGTAGTAGTTATTAATAGATCTGATCGAACAACAGGAAAGCAATATGGATAGACCTCATATTCCTTACTAGTAATTTGTGCTAGAGAGTCACCCCATGGAATCAAAATAAAACTATAGATACATTTATGTTTAGCTAACCAATAAAGTGGTAAGAAGACCGCAATTGCAAGGACACACGGCCCGATCGATAGCATAAATCAACAGCATATAATACCCAACCAAAATCCACCGCACATTAAACAAAACCAATCCAATCCTCGCACAGGACCCCAACCTAGTGCATGTAGCAAAGACTGCACAAAACATTGGGAGAGATGGTGGAGAACATCACCAAAGCATTATGAAACCATATGACACCACCTAGTTTTCGAATGACCAAAGCGTTTATTTCTCATGCTTGGTCTCAAGTTCGAGTCTCAACACGAAATGTGAGAAAAGTTTAGTCTCTTTACTTGCAATTGGCACATGCCTTTTTGGCACGTTCATCCAAGAGAGTTGAAAAAAAGAAGAAAAGAAAAAAAAAAAAGTTGGAGTCAGACAATGTCAAGCTCAGGGTGACATGATTCGGTTTTTAATCTTTTTACTTACACTTAGTCCATACTTTTTGAAACGTTCACCCCAGAGAGTTGCAAAAGGAAAAAAAAAAAAAGGCTGGATTCAGACAACGTCAAGCTCATGGTGACATGATTTGGTCTTTAATTTTGCTATTTTATTTCGTAAATCCTCAATCGAACAAAGTATTGTCAGCACCACATACATAGGAGAATCAGATGCTACATTTGAAATACCTACCTATTTGAATCCAAGAAAGGCTTTTGCTTTTTCTAATTTTAATGGTAGTTAAAGCCCGATTTCCACGGGAAGAATATTTACGGGCATTATGCTAGACCGTACTTATAGCCCATATGACAAGGACCGAAAATTAGAATAAGAATCCTTTATTATACAATATCTCTACCATAACAGTTTCTCTAACAGAAGATTGACACTAAAAATATTTTGTCTCCGTTGATCAAATATGCAGTAAAAATATATTTGTCACCAGAAAATATTTAATTGTATAATTTTTATTACGACAGAGAATCCTAATTCCTTAAACTGTGCCACTAGATTAAGCTGTGAGCCTTTTCAATTTTCATTTAGGATTATGTCATGATGAACGTGTCAAATAAATGGGACTTCTTGCTGGTGCCATTGGATTTGGAGGGTTGCCTCAAATAGCATTTTCCATATTTTGAGGGGGAACAATTCCCTGGAAGGAAATACACTGTTGGGGTTCATTCTTTTCTTTTTCTTCTTTCTGTTGTACAAATATTCCAAGCGTGGCTTATCTCGTCAAAGGAATGTGAGAAGTACATTTGAATGGGATAGTTTGGAGCACAAGTTGCAGGGAAACTTATCTCCAGCTTAGCCTTAGCCACCCCCTGTAATGGCAGCTGACCTGGTTTTCCTTTTTCCCTTGTGGGACTGTACTGAATTGTTCTGTTCATATTGCCCATTCTAGTGGCATGAGGACCACTAATTTCACAAAACCAACTCGCAATAAAGGGAGAGGAAGAAGAGATAGTTTTAGCCCAGATGCCATCAAAACTTCGTTACCCTTTTCTTCTTGTTTTTTGGCACCTCTACTATTTTTTGAATAAGTAATGTCGGGTAATACTTACCGTGTAAGCGATAAGACTCATCTGTCAAATTTCAATAACCGTTGATTATCAATGATGTTCCCTTATTACTAAGAAAAATGTAGGCAAAAGAGGTAGGAAGTACGAAGCGGGGTGGGGAGGGGGGTGGGGGATTTCGCTTCATCCCCTCATTTGGAATTGCCAATGAATCGTAAAGTATCAATTTTAACAAATATACGTCGGGCTTTACGACAGTCCCAGTATCACATGTATGCATCTTTCAAAGATCTTTCAGTACTTCATAGACAAGGCTCAACAGGCACGCGTTAGAAGAGTTTTATCAACGCATTTCCTCGCTAATTCTAACAGAATTTCGAGAAAACAAGTCCACCTTAGATCGTATTAGAGTTTCAAGCAAACTAAGGTTGTCAAAGAAAGTTCATATTATTATGCAAGGAATTCGGGACGTTATCGAGCGACTTCAAATAGACCTCGTAAACCTGTTACACGTCCAAAATGGGCCTCGAGAGCCCCTCAAAATGTCGCCTAGTACGTCCTTTCCATAGGCACCACCAAAGCCATCAAAGGAGTCACTCTTCCAACTGTGTCGCCAAGACACTCAAAAAGTACAATAAAAGCTACAAGAACAGTAAAAAAAGAGAGCCAATGTCATATAATGGCCTTCATAACTATCGCTTCTGGCAGCGGACTTCCAATGCTTGAGATGCGCCCATCAAGCAATTCCACAAAAAACCATGCACAAAACAATTGAATGCGACATGGGAGCATAACATTGCATTAGTACGAAGGCAACATAGCATTATGCTCCGATGCACAACAAACTTGGGTTTAGCATTTAACCACCCAGTTACAAGGGCAGCTTCGGCAAACAAAAACAGAGTTGAGGATTAAAACATATACTTTCTACTCATTAAACCACAAGAAGCTGATGCAAATAGACTATAATTTTCATTGCTCACACAACTAGACTATAACCACCAACATTTGCGGGGAAAAAAATCAACAACTAAACAATAACCAGCAGCTACCTTTGCTTCTCATCTTACCACAAAACCTAAAGGAACATGTTCACTTGGATACTCGCTGCCGTATGGATGTATCATGCCCATCAAGTGTTGGTACTAGCTATTTAGGTGTAAGAAAATGTGAACCATCTTCTTAATTAGCTACATCTTCTTAGTCAGTTATTAAGACATCATTTCTCTAAACGATAGGACAAAAGCTGCAGACCTCGCTACTACTAGTGAGTAGCGATACAATGCACACTTGAAGCTTCAGTAGTAAGATTTTAACACCAAAATGACAAAGCACCGACAAACTGGGAAGTAAAGTACCTTAAACATCACATGTTTACAAGGGCAGCTTTGCAAAACAAAACAATCTCTAGATATTAAAATCAGCTAAAAGAGTATCAAACCAACAAACTTTGCAATGTTGTGCCCCATAGATTGCTACGACTCCCATGGTCTTTCGTCCACACAAAAAGGGGGAAGAAAAACCAACTACTACTCAGGTAGCAGAACAGATGACTACAGCAACCATATGTACATCATTTCAACAAACAAAATCGTAGACGCAGAAAGTACACAATTCTGATAAATACAGAAAAGCAGACAGTCGCACACCCAGTAACTGTCAGGAGACAGAAATCACCCAGCTACATAGAGACAAAATAAATCTAGATTGCCAATAAGTAGCAATTAATGAGAATTCTGATCAACATGAATACAACAAGTAAGCGACCCACACACATGCGCCTGCGCAAACACACAAATACAACTTGACCATATTAATCAGGAGACTCGAAGTTAAGAATTCTAACATTAACAAAATACAGATACTAAGAATAAAAGACTTGAATATCAAATGCAGTTTGAATGACTTCAACAAGAAAAGCCAAGTGATTTTGATTTTAAATGAGCATGTGGAATGCAGAAAATTCTCGTAAATGAAAAACAGAGGCAACCAGTAAGAAAAAATGAACCCACTATAGCTCGCCACCAAGAATTGCATCAAAAGAGCAACCAACTTGAATCACTTCGATAAGAGGAGCAACTGATTTTGATTTAATGTAGAAAATTCTGATAAATGCAAAAAAGGACCCTACCTGCAAGAAAAATAAACCCTCTACAGCTCACTACCATAATATTGCATCAACGGTGCAGATCAATTAACGCGGTATATCAACTCAGAAAGCAAAGTAATAACAACAGTGGGACAATTGCAGAACGAAAATCCTAACTGATAAGCGGTGGATTTGCAAAAGCCAATCAAGTACGAAAAATATACAGTATCACACCCACAACCCTCCCTCCTCCCAACAAAAAACACACATTTACTACGTAGGCCACTACGTGTGTGCTAACTATATGAACTTAAGTCAGACTAGGCAGAAAGCAAGTAATAACAACAGTGGGTTAATTGCAGAACCAAGATCCTACCACTATCAAGGCTACATTAACCAAACCCACTTCACCATACGAGGAAAGTAAACTAAATTACCATAATATCCCCAATCGAAAAAGAGTACAATACAATTCAGCAAAGCAAAGCTACAAATGCAAAAATTCTGACACAAATGCATATGAAGTGGAGACTGAAAGCTAAAGCTTAATTAGCATGATATGGATTGAAACAGCAAGTGATCCACATGATACACCAGCGCAGCAAGAAATAACATAACAAACTAACGGGTCCCCTTCATAAAACCCTAACCCTAACCCTAGAGAGTGGTGGCTTCGACGAATAATAACCGACCCATCAAAGCAAAGCCCACTAAAAGCAAGATTCACGATCTGGGTACCGATCTGAACGCATCAGATTGGGCTGAGGAGCTGAGAAATCGAGGGCTTGGGCTCAGAGCTCATGCCTATGATGATGACCATGGGTATGAAGCCGTAGTGGGTGATCACCTTGGCCTTCTTGACGGTCCACGTGCTCCACTCCTTCAGGCACTTCACCGCCGATCGCTCGTCCGCCGGCTTTGCGCCGCCCTTCGCCCCCTTGCTTTTTGTCTTCAGAGCAACCCTCGACGCCATTTTCCCTTCTTTCGCTTTTGCGCTCTGAAGGTATTGTTATTTATGAAGTAGCCCAAAGGCCTATTAATAGTTCACACATCTCTTCTACAAGGGGTAACTGTGTAACCGTGGTGTATATATATACACGAATGAATAAGATTTAACGAGAATCAAAACATTAATAATTATAGTGATCAAAATTTTATCGTTCTTTCATCTTATTAGTCATAGATATACTTGACCGAATGTAGAGATGTCAAATGGGCAGGTCGGCCCGACCCGGCCCGAAAAAGCTAGGACCGGCCCGGCCCTTTTGTGAACAGTGTAAGCCCGAAAATAAAGGGCCTTAGACTTGGGGCTTGAGCCGGGCCAAGGTTTCACCAAAAATGGCCCGGCCCGGCCCGCCCGATTTTGGCACGAAATTGGGCCCTTTCTGGCCCTAAATTCAGCCCTTTTGTGGGCTGGCCCACTTTTTTTTTAAAAATTTTGTTTTTCCTCACTTTTTTTCCCAACGGCTATATTCCCTAATAAAACATGTAAGAGTGAAAGGAAGAAAGACTAAAACGAGAAAAGTGAGAGAGACAGAGAGAAGGGGAGAAAAAAAATCTCACTAAATACGCAGTAGGAGTGTGTGCTTTCCTTTCATATTTTCTGATATTATATTATATTATATATCTTCAAAGACAATGAATGCTTGAGAATTATAGATCTTGTTAAGAGAATTTTGACAAGAAAGTGTACTCTAATTTCTCTTCCTTTTTCCTGATCTGGGTTTGGTGAGAATGAGATGTGCTCGATGCTCCTCTGATTTCTTTCTTCTTACTTTCTCCCGTGTTTTTTATATTCACCGGACGAGAGCATAGCTACATCAGCCGAGAGAGAGACCCTGGTCACACCAATTTTTTTTTTTATAAAAAACTTAACCTTTTTTTATAACGGATACTAATTTTGTTATAATAATGAAAATGTCACCATATTGGAACATTGTTAAATAGAGTTAACCGATACTAACTTTGTAATCGTTATTTTCTATTTACTTATAAATTATAATGTTAGTAGGCCAAAAAAGGCTTGTCAATATTAGACCAAATTAACATGTATCAATCTTAACCAATTAATTTGATGTATTCTTGTTGGCCATCTACACAAATAAATAATAAGGAGTTGGAAACAAAAAACAATTTGGGCCCGGGCCCGGCCCTAAATATTGGGCCTAGGGCCAGGGCTTGGACTGGACCCATATATCCAGATTTCAGGCCTAAGCCCGGCCCGTTTTCAGTCACCAGGCCCGGCCTCGGCCCATTTTTGTTGGAGGCCCGTTGGGCTTGGGCTGGGCCTGGGCCAGCCCATTGACATCTCTAACCGAACGAGTGAAATTTAACGAGAATTAAAATATTAATATTAATAATTATAGTGATCAATATTTTGTCGTCTTCTCATCTCATCTCATCTCATCAGTCGGTTACACCACTTTATATCTATCAGTATCATTTTGAAGTTCTCTTGAGCTAAGTCCATACAAAGTAGATATTATAACGGTCTTAGTAAATAGTGTTAATTCTTTTGAGAAATTTTAGAACATTTGAAGTGAGATTTAAGCTAGCAGCAGGATCCTAATTTATAGGCAAAGGAGCAAAAAAGGGGTTTACAACCAATCCCGAAGTTAGTAGCAGCACGCGTGGAATCAGAGTTACCCTTGGAAATTTGACTGAGTGGGTAGAACTTGGGCTTGGCATGTTCGGGCTATTTCAACCCGTGTGGACAGGAGTCACCTGTATGATCCCATTAGCATTTGGACTAGACATGGGTTAGTTATACTTGAGAATGTGCAGATCCATCTAGTCTAGCTCGTGGGAAGCATAGCCAAGCTTACTATTGGTATTACAAGGCATAATAATTGGAAAAAAATTGACAAATGACCATCTTCATGTATCTTGGGTCTGCGGGTCCATGCCATCGGATATTAATTTTGATAATTGATCTCCTTATCTATCATTTAGTGCACTCGAAGATAATTGACCGATTTTAGCCAATCTTGACATGTAAAAAGACACAATTGCTCCTCTTATCTTTCATTCCTTGTCTTTTTCTTCCTCGATGATGGCGACGGCGAGGGTGGACAGAAGTAGGGCGTAGTGGTTCGATTGGCGATGGTAGGGGAAGGGAAGGGAGGGGGCGCAACTGTTCATTTGGTGGCGGCGGGGTAAGGGGGAGAGAGCAGGCCGCTGGTTCTAAGGTTTTTCCTTTCTTTTATAGCAAAACTTGACATTTCAATGAAAATTAGGGGTATTTTTGAAATTTCATGTCCAAATTTATTCGGTAGTTGTCAATTGTCAAATTTAATACTCGAGAGTGTCAACCAGCAAACCTGAATACATGAGGAGAGTCATTTGTCATTTTTCCTAATGATTAGATTTCCCATACTGACATTTCCTTAAGGTCATTGCAAGTTTTATACGCACATATTCTTATTTTGCTATGTTTTGTTTTTTATGTACTATTTGTTGTACTTGAGAATTTATATTTATTTTACCTCCAAAAACGCTAGTACAACTACATTATCTTAACTAATTAATGAATCAATAATAAGTTCGACATGAATTCAATGACCCTATGAATGGATAACTCATTTATTTCCTTCCTATGGTGATAGCTTTCTGGTTTCAACTTATATATGAAAGGCTCCTCATGTAAAGTTCTTAAAATTTATACAACCTATAAAACTAGGTCATCTTGGTTATTTGAGGTTATTGCGGCGTTCTTTGGTTGTGCATTAGTCTATAGCAAGTCTGAGGTTGAACATCTAGCTCACGAAGGTTGGCCTTTGGGAATAATAAGACAACATTCCTTGTTTGCTAACAAGGAGAACTGTGAGATTTGAGAGCATCAGTTCGAATATCTAGCACTATTTCATCAACAAAAAGGGTGCCAACATTACTTACAAACAGAATGCATGCTTAATTGGCCTATGCTCCTACCACTATCAAGGGTCTTATGTTTGACTGGATATTGCAGAAGATTTGTTAAGAGGCATGCGCTACCATATTGGATCACTAACTCAACTGCTGAACAATTGATAATTTCACTAGAATGAGAAAGCAGATATGGCATTTCACACCCTCAAACAGCCCACATGCATTTACACTAATTCCGACTTTACTAAGCCCATTGTGGTAGAAATGGGTTTGGAATGGTGCTGCTCAAATGCAGAAGGCCCAACCTATAGCTTACATTAGCAACGTTTCGACTCTTAAACACCAAGGCCTATGTACATTTGAGAAAGAAATGCTTGTTATTATGTTGGCTCTTGGCAGTGACTAGTGCCATTATACTTGCTACTTTATCAATTTGTTGAGATAAGAACTGATCATTAAAGTCTGAAACATCAACAAGAATTACACGGCAGATGTGGATAAGCAAGCCTCTCAGGAGATGACTACTCTATGGTTTATAAGAAAGGGGCTAAAAAAAAGGTGGCTGACGTCTTGTCTAGAGTCACGGATCAGGAAATATTATAAGTCATGCTATGCAGTCACTATAGTACAATCTACTTGGAAATATGAATTGATGGTAAGCTTAGGAGGTGGCTACAATAAACCAGGTCCATGGCACCGCCAAATATCGGAGAGATACACATTTTCAGGGAGGCATTGCTCTATGGTACGGCTGAAAACTTGGGTTGTTATAGATGGTATATGTTGAGTAACCATTAGGAATGCAGCTTGGGTCTGGAAACTTATAGACAACGCGTGCCAGCCCGCAAAAATATGGACATGAACTTACTTTTGGAGTGATTGTGGTGGACATGGGCTCAAAATTTTGAACCCATAAAAAATATGGACTGGACATGGACAAAGATTTTTGCAAGCCCATCTAGCTCATGGGAAAACTATAGGGGTGAGCACCAAACCGATGAAACCGATCCGAACCGTTCAAATCGAGGGAACCGACCGATAAAATCCGGACCGTTGATAAACTTGAATGGTTTGGATTTAAATTTTCAAACCGAGGCCGGTTCGGTTCGGTTCACGGTTCAAAATCTTCAAACCGGCATGAAACCTAACCGAACCGAACCGAACCGAGGGCTTATAAAGAGATTAAAAAATTATATCCCTTAACCCTAGTTAGCTAAATAACCAAGGTATAAAATAACCTCAACCATAGCCCCACTCTTTCACTCTTCAGATTCAGTCGCCCCACTGTCCAAATCCATTCTTCTTCTTCACTCTTCAAAGACAACAAACCCACACACACTACAAGCATTTTAGCTCTCCCTCAACCGTCACCCCTCTCTATATGTATATACATATATATCTATTTCGTTCGTAACGGTCATTGCTTACTCAGAGAGCTCACCCCCTTTATACGAGAAAGCCCTCTTTTTCATCCAATTTGGGAAGATTGCAAGGGTCACTGCCAAGCCGGCAGCCACGTCAAATTTCCCAAATTCCAGGTACTCTTCTTTAGAGATATCCTGATGTATTTCGCTTCTCCGAATTCAGTTTTCACTCACTTCCCAAATCCCAGTAAACTTTCAGATCAAACTTTTTAGTTCGAAGACTTATTTTTTTAGAGGGACTCGTTTGTGTTTTTCCTTAATAGATGCTTTGTTTTGGTTTGACGTAGGCTTTATGGCAGTGCCAAAAAGTGGCAGCCAATTGTTTAAGAAAAACATAGAAGTGGGTATGTATCAAATTTCCTAGAGCTTGTTGGAGTTTTGAGACTGCTTGTTTGATATCTTTTCCTTTTTTTCACCTAACCTCATCCTTCTATGGTTTTGCCCTCCTGTGATAATATGAATTCCAGTAGTATGAGTTGATAGTGATTTGGCTTGCTAACTGTAATGTAACTTTTTGGTTATTAGATTGTTGTTTTTCCTTTAAAACAAAAAGATCTGCAAAAGATCAAACCGATCCAAACCGTTCAAACCGTCCAAACTGAACCGTTCAAACCGAGGTGTCTTGGTTTGGTTTGGTTCAAGAATTTGTGAACCAAGGTCCATCGGTTCGGTTTGCGGTTTAGCCTCCAAACCGAACCAAACCGAACCGTGCTCACCCCTAGAAAACTAGCACTTCTAACTATTATATTATATAAATTACAATATATATATATATATATATATATATATGTTACAATATATTTATTTTGTTTCTTTCAGTCACTACATAGATCACATAAGTCTATGCAATTTCGACCATCAAACTTTTAATCTAATATAATACTATTTCTTTTTATACATTTTGAACTCTCAGCCCCCATTTCGACAAACTCAAAGCCAAAGGTATGCTCATATTCTTGTCTTATTTTTTCGAGCCAGGTTGAGCAATGATTCCCACTTTTCGTTCATGTTTAGAGATCTTTGAAGACTTTACTTTTTCTACTTTATTTCTTATTATAGGATTAGAGACTCTCATCTTTTTCTCTCTCATTTGGTTCTAAATATTTGTTTTCATGCTTATATTTAAGTTCATTTTGAGACTTTAATATACTTTATTATTTTTAGGACTAAATTGTAGAGTTGGATGATTAATGATCCGTAGATGAGCTGGGCTGGACATTGGCACGACTTTTGGAGAGCGGACTGGTCATGGTCTAACCCTTGAGCTTGTCCAGCCCGCTCAAGCTGCACTCCTAGTAACCATCTGCTCTATGAACTTAAGTTGTTTGAGAATGAGCCTGTGCAAACCTCTAATTGCACGTGAAGAGACAATGCTTAACACTATCCTTCACGTGAAAGCCCCCGATTGCCCTCACTTGCAAGTCTGGATTGTACGTGGAGAAACAATACTTAAAACTCTCATTCATGTGCAAGCCCTCCGATTGTACATGTAGAGACAAATCAAAGTGCACCACCACAATGTGCACAGTAAAGAGAGTGCATATTTCACTAAGTAAAGGAGGATAAATATCCAAGTGGAATAACTGAACCCAAGACCTTGCCAAACCAGAGCTCTGATGCCATATGAAGTTATCATTTGATCTAAAAGCTTAAGTTGTTCGAGAATAGGCCCAACAATATTATTATTTTGAACAATGTTATCAGTGCAGATCTCAGAATCTCGAGTTGGGTCATCCAATCGGGTTTTCAATGAGGAGTGCGGTCCACATTCGCTAGAGATAAAGTTTCTGCTCCATGTATGGTTGGGCCTTAACGATGATGCTAAGGCATAGTAAGAGGAGATTGTGATATTTCACATCGAATTTGGAAAAAAGATTATGATTGTTTTGTAAGACCATGTCCATAAACTCATTACTACTTATTTGGCTAGCCCTTTTCAGAGAGGCATTGCCCTATGGTAGAGTTGTAAACCTGAATTATTACGGCAACAGTAAAAACCGTAAAACCATAACTAAACTAATGTTTGATTCACCATGTCTTCCTGATTATGCCTTTGACTATGATATCCCTCCTTTACACTAAGGAGTCATTCTGACATCACTGGTATTTATATAAGAGTATCATTTTTTTATTGGTCTTCTATCATATAGGATATGCAACTGGTGAAAGTTTTGATGTGTGTCGAAGGAACAAAAGTGACATTGTGCCTAGCTCAAGCTTGCTACAGCCCCTGCCATATTTATGGATTTTGCTTAGGGGTTTTCCTTGTTAGCTAGGAAGTCTATCACTTTAGTTGTGGCGGATAAATTACCCTATGTTATTTCCATACTGCTAGCCAGTGGATATTTACATCCTTTGATCATGTATATAAGCTACGGGTTGTCAGTCTCTATAGTATCTTATAGAGATAAGCTTTTGCTAAGCCATTTATGGCAGAAGCTCCTCAAGTTACTTAACACCCGACTTCAAAAGAGCATTGCATATCATATACAAACAGATGTCTAGGCAGACGAGAGGCACTTAACAAGTATCTAGAGACCTTATCTCAGATGTTTGTCAGGGCAAAGGTCTCACCAACATGTGAAATGGCTTTCTTTTGAGCATAATTTTGTTAGAACACTAATTACTACATAACTTTGAAGATGATTGGTTTGTATGGATTTGATCCCCCCCCCCCCAACTCAAATTCATCAAAATTTGTGCTTCAAAAGTAGCTTCAATCTGTGGATGAATTCATAAAGAATAAATATACATTAGTCTTATTTCTCAAAGATAACTTGCTCCAAGCACAAAACAAAATAAAGTCGAATGTCGATGAGCAGGCAAGTGAAAGAATTAACCCTTAAGGTGTGGGAGAACAAGTGTACCTCAAACTATGACCTCATAAAGAGGCATCTTTGGCTCTCAGAATAAAAGGAAAGCTATGAATAAGTTCTATGGGTCTTAATTATTAGGTTTTGAAAAAGGTGGAACATGTGAGTTATAGGTTAGATTTTTCCTACCAGTAAAATTCTCGATTTATTCCATGTCTCTCTCTGAGAAGCCAGGACATCAGCGAACTCTTTGTGCATCGATATCAAGAATAGGTGTTGATGGGAAATTCAAGGTAAAATCTATAGCAGTATTGAATACAAGCATCATTCAAATAAAAAATATTGTACATAACATGGTGTTGGTACATTAGTTTTTTTTTTTTAGTTTTTTCTCCAGTTTTGTGAACTAGAGAAAATAAACGCGTTTGACACACAGTTTTCTTTTTTTTTTCTTTAGTTTTTAAAACAGGGCTATTTTTAAAAACTCCAAAAATGAGCTTTTGGTTTCCAATTTTGATTTTTATTTTGAAACCACCACCACCCTCCCACCGTTGACGACTGGCAGCCTCTTTTGGCGGCCAACAGCCACCGCCTGCCACTACCACACGGTTGGTCACCAACACAGTCGACCACCGCCACGCCCCACCACTGGCAACAAACCACCACCAAAGAAAAATCTTAAAATAAAAATTAGATAATCAAACACTTAATTGAAAATTTTCAAAATAAAAACTGGGTAATCAAACACCTATTTGTTTCTGTAAAAAAAAAAAAAAATTAACTGATTTTGATTTTTGTTTTTTTGGAAACAGAAAACCAAAACTGAAAGTATTACTAAACGTTACCTAAGTTTGAGCTTTTTGGATATGATGTTGCTTATGGCTTGAAGCTAGAATGCTCAACAGCTCCTTGTGTATATGAAAGTATCTTGTGGTGTCTTCACCAATGGTGTTTTTAATTTGAGTTAACTACTCGGCTGACCATTGCACTATTGGGTAAATTCAACTTCAGTTGTTGAACTTCAATTTGTGTCAAGGTGACCATTGGACTCATTAATTTATCCAATTAGGTCATTATGTTAGACCCAAATCCGTTAAGTAACTTAGTTTAAGGGTAAACTCATCTTTTGATCTCTTTTTATTCTTTCTCCCTAGATTCCCTTCTTCTCCCAAGTCCAACACCACCACCACCAACCATCACTATCACACACACAAGCCCTCACCTCCACACACACAACACACACTCTCTCTCCCTCCCTTTCTCTCTTTCTCTCTCTCTCTCTCACACACACACACAAGCAATCGGCGCACACACATACACACATAATGTCCCACACAAAGACCCACCCACACTATCCATAGCCATTTACCTCCGCCATGGGCCACCGTGTCTGGCTAGTCCCCCCTTTCACCACTACCACTAATTACCCCTATCCGTCACCATGCAATGACATACCTTTAACTCCCTATAATAACCAGAGATCGCCTCTATCACCTCCACCAATCAGCATAACAACGTCACCATCCCACCACCAAAGTCATCGCTTAAGCCGAGACCACAACTAACCCACTGTCACCACCCTACCAAAGCTTGAACCTCGTCCTTACCTCTAGCCAATTGTAGTCGACCTGGTCGATATACAAATAGGTGGTGGTGGCAGGTTTGTCTTGATTGAATTTAAGGGACTGCGAAGAAAGATTGGCTAAAGCGTTGTGACGGTGGTATCAATCGAGTGGTGGTAGGTTGTGAGTGCAATAATTGGTTTTGGGTGGTAGCATTGGGCAGTGTTGTCTATTGAACTCGGTAATGGTGTAGAGGTGGGCTTAGGTTAGTGTTCTGGCAATTGGTTGGTGCTATTGGATTGGGTTGTAGTGTTGACAGTTGAGATGTATTCAATTAGGATTTTTGATTTTGGGTGGAAATGTGGCTGACCACCCTTTACGTCGCGAGTGTGCTTCCTTCTTCTCAAGAAAATCAACCAAAAAGCTAAAATCATATGAAATTAATAGATTTTCCCTCGACTTAACGGAGTAAATAGGCCCGTGGATTGCTAGATTTAACAAAGTGACCTGATTGGGCTTAATTGAAGAATTCAATGGTCACATTGACACAAATTGAAGTCCAGTGACTAAAGTCGAAGTTGTCTTATAGTACAGTGGTCAACCGAGTAGTTAACTCTTTTAAAATTAGAGGTCAAAAATCGAGTAAATTGTTTCTTTCTTTACTTCCCTATCCATATGAGCACATGATCACAACCATCTTGTATTTACTGTATATTAAATCATTGAATCGTTTTGTCATCTATTAATGGTTTGAAACAGTTCAAGACTTGAGCATAATGATCTGTAAGTAGTTAAGGCTATATACTTGCTTGAAAGGGCCTGCAAGGGGCTTAGGTTGAGGATGGGGCATTTCTAGCTACTTTCATAAATTTTTTGCGTAGACATGTTAATCTCTCTGCTACAACAAATTTATGTATGTGAAAAAGATCTTTAGGCAAATACTTAGACATATGTAGCAATGTAGTTGACGTATCCCAGGGCAAAGCTGACTAAAACTTGGGGTTGCAAGCTTGCTGTTGCTGCCAGATGATTGGGTGTATGACTCACTGGGCTTGCATGATGAGGTTGTTAGTGTTAGTTCATCGCGATAAGAAGCTTAAAATGTTTCTCAGAACCGTCTCTGTCACGCCCCGAAAACGGAAGCCGTGACTGTAATCAAAGTTCCTGAAAATACTGCTATAACTCTAGTGACAGCGATATAGACAGAGCAACTAAATCCTTTGAAATAAAATATCTCCATAAAACAAAGAATCTAATGCATTCCGTTCTCTTAAAAAAAATCCATTACAAAACAAATTTACTAAACGCAGCGGCTAAACCAATCATATGAAATCAATTCTATCAAATTACCCGCTTTCGGGTAAAGTTCTCAAAACAAACTGCAATCTAATTATCTCAAAAGAAATCTCAAAGCTCCAACGCCGTCACACGGATCCTTAGTCACTTTCATGACCTGTGGCAAGGGGCAAGGTAGAGTGAAAGGGGTGAGCTCAAACAGCTCAGTAAGGTACAAAAACGACAAGATATCAAAGCAACAACTAACAGAGTCAAACGGCAATACTTGATGGAATGGGCAAACCAAATTCTTATATCAAATGCCAAAACAAACGTAATTAAGCATTAACCCTAAACATATAAATAAGATGTTGGGAATGCTACAAAAAAAATACGATGACTATGTTGGTCATAAGACCCAAACGTCGAACCAAACGTACAAACATCAAACGTGTGCTACCGGTAGCTTGCTAGGCGTCGACGGAGCGCAATCATATAAACAAACATGTGTCCAAAGGACCCTCTCACACATTTGAGAGTTGTTCAAACATAGTCATTTAGGGGCAATGAAAGGAATTAAACTTGGACCATATTCAGGCCATGACAATGATTTACATGGCTCCAAAAGGATTTATATCAACATGGCCAGTAAGAAGCCCATGCACATAGAAAATAAAGGACTTTTAGAACCCATGTAGCCATCTAAGGAATGAAAGAATAGACTATTTGGAGAATCAGACTAGAAGTGGCGGATGAATTCAAACATATCAAGAATATTAGAGAGGTTTTTAGCTTGTGCTTAAGCTGAAGGATCCAAAGCAAGTTCCAGAATAGCACTGCAAATTCTCTCATTTAACTAGAAGCAAGATAAGGGCGGGAAAAGAATCAAGAGGCTAGGTGAGCTCCAGCCTTCATGTTGCCAGGCATCTAAAGAACATAATGCAGTGCGGTAACAAAAAGAAGAATACAACATAGGAAACAACTTAATGTTAACAAGAATAATTCAATCTTTATACCAGCATACAATAGAAATCTTGTTAAGTGGGATGTTGCAAAACGTGAGCAAACATCACTGAAAGAGGAACCACCAAGCAGTGCAGAAAGAACAACAGGAACACGAAGCATTAGTCGCTAATGGTGGAAACTTGCTGAACCGTGCGTAAGAGGCCCTAAACTGAAATGGTTGCTAATGGTGGAAACTTGCTGACCTGGGTGAAAAAGGCCATAAGTAGGCCATAATCCTATAGATAGTAACTGAAAATACACTCTGTGAAACAACTGATGGCAGAAGGTTTCATGTAATTGAAAACACTTGGCATTTCACCAATTGAAAAGCAACGGGAAATAAGTCAATCCAAGGTACTGGTTACATCAGAATCATGTGTATTCACGTTGGGACATTAGGAGAAAAATAGACAATGGTTCTAAGTGAAGGAGTAGGAATCAAACAAAATAACCCAAATCATGATGGACATGTGTGACGAACAATACATTTTCAAATTCAAAAACGGTATTTAGTCCAGAAATAAACAAATTCTGAAACCGGAAAAGGAAACCTCTACCACAGCAAAAAAGCGATCAAATCCCTTACACTAACAAAAATTGCAAACCTTTACAAAAGATTTGATCAATCCCAATGATTTTTTCAGATTTGAGGAAGGTATAACCCTTGCCACAGCAAAAAGTACGAATTCCCTTACCTTAGACGCAATTCGACGGAAGCTCAATCCTCCCAAGCCACGCTACTTGATTAAGCCGAAAATCCTCCAAAGGAACAAACAATTTAAGGCTGAAAAATGGAGAAGAGAGTGGGAGAGGCGGCGAGCAGGGGAAACAAGAGGAGGCTGGAAGAGAAAGAAGGACTATTTATATTAAAGCCCTAATTGGCAATTTACACAAAACCCCCCTGAACTTTATCCACTTATTCAAAAGGCACCAAAACTTTCATAATATTGCAAAAAAGACCACAAACTTGCTTATTTAGTTATTTAATTATTTTAAAGTAATAATATAGCATAAAAAAATATTGGGGTATTACAGTCTCTATGTTGCTAACATGCCACCCTTCTCCAGACATGTGTAATCATCTTAGAATATAATTTCTGAACATGATACATGATTATTCTTGTACTAATCTCAAATTTGTACCCTAAAGTATCATCCTAGTACAGCTTAAGGACCCAATGTCTCAAAAGCACCAAATAATACTTAAAGTACCATTTTTGAACCAAATCAATCTTAAGACTGATGGAAGGTGGAATTGGTTAAAAAGTCCAAGGGTATGACCGTCTTTATGAAAAATGTAAAAAATCAAATCCACGTGGCTCATGTCTTTGTAATTGATTGGTCCTTGCCATCCTAATATGATGACATCGAATGGAATATCAAAAACACACACACATGTGCATGCACACACCTACCCACTCATCCCGTCACACACTCAAAAATACACACGCACGCGCACATATAGAAAGTCAATCTCGCAGACAAACCATCACTCTGTAGCGCGCGCACACACACAACCCCCACCCCCTATCACACACACAACACACAAAGTAAATGTCACACACACACACACACACACACATCACACATACTATCACACATACACATATAGTATGCACGCACGCGTGCGCACATACCCCATAACACATACAACACACATTTACCCCATCATACCCACATCACTCCTTTGTGTTTAATTGTTAGGTATGTGGCAATAACATGATGGAGATCATAATATAATTACGTTGGACATTCATGGGAGTGGATAGAGACTAACATTGGAATTGTTGTAGATGTGGTGGTGGGTAGTGATACTGACACTACAACAAACTGCTCTGTGGTGAAAAAAAGGCCTACGGTATAAAAGGAACCGTAGGTACAAGTCCTGTACACCTACGGTTAATATTGCATCGTGGCCATTGGTGTTGCTTCAAATTGGAAGGGCAATCGCGACGGTGCTTACCGTGGGAATTGGGTGGACAATCAGGAATTGAGTGAATCTCGCAGACGCAGCTTGGCGATTGAATCTCTCAGACGTAATTCCAACGATTGATTACTGTTGGGATAGGGGTCGACGATTAGGCAAGATAATTTCACGGGCATAATTTGGCAATTGAAATTGCATAAAACCTATCTTAGATGAGAATTTCACAGGCAATTAGAATTTCAGTGAAGATCGACTTCTAGGTATGACATTCTTCTCTCTTTTGTCGATCACTGACACCATACCGACGATCTTCTTCTCTCTTCTTTTGTCGATCACTCACATCATTCTCTACCTTCTTCTGCTTTGAATTTGGCGCAACACAACGTACGGTGAAACAATTTTACCTGAGTCTAGGTTTTTTCAGAAAAGTCTTATTAGTTGAAATTAGATCAACATTCTAGGGTATGGTTGGCCATTTTGATTGGTGTTGCGTTGTAACTCATGCAACGACATATGTTGTGCTTAGGCTCTGACTGAAAATTTTCGATCCAATTTCAGTTCTGATCTTAGGTTCTTTTGTGGCAGGTCTTATAGGGGAAAATACACTGGTGTGTTTGGAATCCGTTGAAAGTGGGGCTTCGACCATTTAGGCGCAATTGAAGGTACTTTTAATTCACTTACTATGTTTTACATGTAAATGAATACCGATTAGAAAATTGATTTTTGTGTTTGATGCCAGTTTCAGCTAAAAATCTGATTTTTGATATTTGATGCCAATTGATTATATTATTAGTTGCCTTTATATGTTTTGGCTACAGTTAAATTGCTTATTAAGATCAATGGAACTGAGCTTTGACTATGACCCTGGAACTTTGAAAGCCCAGTAGTCCTGTTACCCTTGCTCTGTATACCGTTGTATGGGTAATCAATTTCAGCAACTTGTTTAGTTAGGAAGTTGTTTGTTTTTCTGATGAAACCGTTGGCCATGGATTCATCGGGTACTCATTTTTTGCATCGTTTGGGAAAGAGGTTTGCATTTTTCTTGCCTGGAATCTTTATGTTGCTGCTATGGTACATCATATGTAGGAAATAGAGAAACTTCAAGAGAATTTGGTTATATTTTTTGAAGATTTTTGTTCTAGACATCAAATTTGATGTTAGGTTGAAGCTTCGGGAGTATACTTCTGGGATCCATACTTATGTGTTTCATAGTACCAGTGTTTTTGAGTTTATGGTTCTGCCTTTCTTTGGGTGCTCCTTTTTTTGTTTTGTCTTAGTATTCATTTTTGTTTCTTGGAGGTATCCTTGGGTTTATGTTTTAGTACTTCTTTTGTCATAGAAGCTCAATATCTCCAAATTGCAGCTGTATAGGAGAGGGGAGGGAGTGGCAGGAGTTTTGTTGGTTAACGAACAATTTGATTGGAAACCTATTCCTCGTAAAGGGGTTTCTGATTTTTCTATTTACTGCAAAAGTGCTTGGATAGTTAAGTTTTGATTGGAAGATCTTGATGTGCTTGGATCCTTTTCGCTGGAATATCTCAAGACTCAATAATGAAGGTGGATATGCTTGTTTAAGTCACATTATTCCAGGATTTGATTCAATGTAATCCAGATAAAAGTTATTTAAATGATACTAGAAAAAAGAAAAAGACTGAAGAAAGTAATTCATGTAACACTTACAAGCCTTCAACTTCCTAGAGAGACACTAATCAAACCTATTGGATGGTCAGTGGCAAAATGAACAAAGTCTACTTCATACTAAAAATCTTGGAATTTCCTTCGTATTGGATAAAGCTTAAAGCGCATAGTATTGTCTGGAAAATTCCCTAATCTGCTGCTACAGCAGTCACCTGCTGGTAGAATAAGAAATTGCACAAGGGAAATCTTTTAATGACCGATCATCTGTTGAACTTTTCTTACAAGCTCATGTGGATACTGCCATGGATATCTACCAACATCCAAGTTTCAATAATCCTTTTTTAGGACCAGAATTGAAGCGTATATAATTTTCGAGTGACTTTAGTTGGTATCATAAAACGGCTATTAAGACAGTTTTATCATGTTGTATTCCTCTCTATTCGCTGGCTTTTTGTTTCGGCCGATGTTGTTTCCATTCCGTTCATGGTTGCTATTGTTTTCAAATCACTAATCCTGTCAAAAAAAAAATTCTTTGATCGATGGCATGTTAGAGTTTCCAAAACTTATTTCTTGCACCGTAGGCTGATTGAAAACAATTATCTAGGTCTGAAAAATGGCATATTGGATCAATCAGCTATACAGCTTTCAAGCTACGACTGTCTAACTTTTATGAACTGCAAGGTAATGTATGGGGCCAATTTACCTGGACTTATAGGCACAATTTTATGAACTTAATCTTCAATTTTCTAAAAACATGATTTGCTTGTGTGATTTGATTTTGTCTTGTGTTGTTAGATTGTTACAAATACCTACTAAATTTTATCTGTTCCGACAGTTTGTTCTTTTGATCTTTTAAGTTGATTCAATTGTTATTCTCGAGGTTAGTTTGTGTTTCAATTGTTGCATCAGTTCTTTCACTAGGTGGCCTAGTTTGTGCAACTTCCTGTAAGATTTGCCATGGCTAGTCCATGTCAAGGATAATGTACAACTTGTGTGTTCTCATAAATGACGTTGGGTCTATGTCTTAATGCACATGTTATCATCTATTATTTGCACGGGGAATTTTTCTTCTACCAACCACTTAAGATTAATGTTGTTCATCTATTTGATCAATGCTTCAGATTTAGAATTGCTTTATTTTATTTGTTCTTTCCCATAGCTTGTAACACATTATGCTATTAATGACATTATATTATCTGGGTGTTTTTATCTTACCACTCTTGGTTGCATTTGCAGAGCAAGGAGCACAAACTTATACACCCACCAAAGTTGCTTAACAATCATAAGACTCAGATAAACAATGGGTACAAGATATTGTTGGCACTTTCGGGCCTGAAGCAGGCCTTAACAAATAATCATAGGTATAATCACCGAGTTATCGAGTGTCAAGAGGCTGCAAGAGTACTGTTGCGGTAAGATCCTTCTACCTTGTCATATACTATAAACCCATTATAGTAATCCTGAACAAAGTTAAGAAACAACTTGTCTTTATGGTAGTATAATATTCTGAGATAGGTTGCTGTCTGTATCTAAATTTCTTAACTTTCGAATAGATATGCTCAGACCCTTCTCTAATGTATGATCTAATAAGGAGGACTTGTTGTGTTCCTACTCCTAGTAGTTAGTTTGTTACTGCTAACTGATAAGATATTTTGCAATGCACTACCGCACAAATTTTCTAATATATATTACAGATGTTATCTTGCAACTATACTTGATCACTCAACTCGAGACCTGAAAAAAGAAAAAGGAACGGAGAAAAGGAATAATATGTCTTGGTCAAGATTCAGTGCTCCACCTATTTTGCATGGTTGGACCCTTTTGTCGATCATTTGGAGCTGGAACATTCCTTTCTTCCTCTCTTTTCTCTTTTGATTTATAAGATAAATGTGCAATGCTATTGTATATTTTACATTTCACAAAATCTTTGACCTTTCTTGCCAAAAACTTTAGCTCTCATACGCACAAAAGAACTATTTGTTGAATATTGCCAGACTAACATACACAAAGTTGAGAAAATTGTTGCAAGAACTATTTGTTGAATCTATTTCCCCAATCTGGTTGATTACAGGGCTTCAGGGAAAGTGGCTGAGCCTCTCCTGTACAATGGTTAGAAAATTGACCATTCTTTTATGAGTTTGGATGATCATATATGGTGCTTGCATACCACTTCTGATACCTTTCTTACCATTAATCAGTTGAACCAAAAGCATACGAAGCTTACAAGGTAGGCCTTCCCCTTTACCTTAAGAGTAAGAATTCCTTTTGCATTAGGAAAATAAATGTCAGGCATAGTAGTTCCTAATCTTATTTGTCCACTGTGACTAGCCATTCTTTCTCAGTATCCATATATTGGCATGGATGCACATGTTTAATGTTCACTTGCAGGTGTGTGCACATTTGCAGTCTGCATGCAACTCTCTTATTGGGTTACAAAATATGCATGTTCACATATATACTTGTTCTACCCAGACATTGATGTCTTACATGCATATGGTTATATTTTAAGCAGCTGATTATATGGGCAGCAACCTTGGTAGTTTAAAATAATTGTAAAGGTTCTACTACAGTTCATGGAAAGCCCAAACGGTTCTGTCCAAGATGGACTTCAACCTGATAGGGGCAACCAAGTCCCTTTTTAGATTTTTCTCTTCTAGTTATTGGCAAGATAGGCCAACTTGGGACAACCTGGAATGTGGTTTTCATCTTATCAATGCACTCTCCCTGATGCATGTGGGTTTTGACCAAGAAGACAATACTGAGCTTTGGAGCTTATTTGTTATTTAGACCGATTCATTAGGTAATTAACTTGCTAATTCCCCCAGATTGAGGGAGAAGATGATCGTAATTCTCCACTCCTTGCCTATGATTTTGAAAACTTATGCGGGTTTTTGTGTAATTGGTTCCCTAGATCTATAGTGGGTTGCACCATAACATGAACTCTCGCACTCTTCAGTTTCAATTCTTAGGATCACATGAATGTAATGCGATAGACAAGTACAATGAGCTTACGCAAGAGATATAGAATTAATTGATATGTAATAGTATATGATATTTTCAAATACAAAGATCAAAACTATGACATGCCAACAGTTACACACACTAATCCCACATTCTCAGCAGTTTAGAGCATCAATGAAAATACGCGACTTGGCCTATGAGGAGGGTGCATCAAGGACATGTCCTGGGGAAACCAATCACCACATTTGCGGTGACCATAAGACTATTTCGGAGCCACCAACTGGCGACCCCCATCTGGATTAGAGATCACATGACACTCTCTCAATTCTAACCCTTCTTAAAAAGCATCTCGCCCTTGTGTCAACCTAGGTTAAGAGTAGAGTAGCTAACAGCAGAAGGATGCCTGAAGACTAGTCCAGAACTTGGTTTGTCATATGAGCCTTAGACAAGGGCACAAGTGGAGAGGCTGAGAGAGGTTCACAGGAAAGGGTGCCTTTGCGCTTACGCGAGACAAGAGATAGAAGTGGTGCTTGACACCTCAGTTCTGCTGGCCACAAGAGGAAAACAAGCTTTCTATGTAAAATTAGCCATTCAAAGAAATCTTGCTTTGTGTTTCAGTAAACTACCATTTTCAGTGCGAAAAAGGCTAGAGGACTCACTATGTGCGCAAATGTGTGGGCAGGAGAAACTCAAAAGTATGTGGGGTACAACAATGTAGGCCAGATGTATGCCATGTATATACTCTGTGAATGACATGTACTTTCCTTCTATTGTTTTTTACTTGGTAGTACTTGAAGGATGGAATAGATGTTCTCGAACTGAGATGTACATAGTGTCGCGCACTCACATTGATGGGATTGTACTAGAATCTGCAAAATAAAAGTTGGTAAGTGCTAGTTATGTAAATGAAAGTTTGTGCACGTTTCCTTGACTGGATTTGCTTCTCAAGTCTGCTTACAATCTGAATTTCTTCATCTATATGGCTTTCACCTACATTTTTGGCTACACTATTTTGCGAAATCACTAGATAAATGCAGGAAGATTTGAACTCATTAAACATGTCTTATCTTCTATTCTTGTTCAAATACTAGCAGCTTGCTCTCTTCCAAAGGGAGTCATGAAGTCTAAACTAGAAGAACTCCACAACATGAAGTCGCAACTAGAAAAATTTAATAGCATGAAGTCTCAACTTGAAGAATTCAACATAATGAAGTCTAATATGGAAGAGTTCAAGTCTAAGATGGATGAGTTCGAGGCCAATTTCATGCAAACGCAGAGCCAAAATTTGAGGCCTTTCAATACTCAGGCAAGATTCGGTCACTTATTCTTTTCCTGCTTTTTAACTTTATGAATGACTGTAACATTGTTGTTCTTTGCTGTTTCCATTCTCTCTCAACAACACCAGAGTTGTTTATGCTTAAGATTAACAGTAGCAAATTAGGTGCAACTAGTGGTAGCAGCCCCTACACTGCTTCACGAAAAAATGAACCCTTTTGTTGCGCACCCCACCTATTCATTATTTTTGTTTGCTTTTTACCAAAGTCTAGAGAGTTTTTAATGCCTAGGATTAGCCCTAATCAGTGTTCAGACATCAACAGATTTGTTGTCCCCTATGCAGTTTCTTTGGTTTCTTTTGAATAGGTTCAAATAGTGGACTGGAGCAATTATGGCATCAAGTAAAACCTAAACGCAAAAAATAGAAGTGGTAAGAAAATAACACAAAGCTTGACTAGAGCAGGTGCAGAAGGCTTCGATGGGAACTTTTTTTAAGAGTGGGTTTGGTTATTACTTCATCTCCTAACCAGCATTAGCCTTCCAACTAATAGGATCAAATTCAATAGTGACAGGAGCTCAAAAAAAGATTTTAAGTTCTTTCTGAATTGTCATGCACCACAGTGGACAGTTGTTCCATGGCTTGATAAAAATGAGCTTTAGTCCACAGTGGGCAGTTGTTTGTGACTTTATCAAAATGTAACTACTCTTGGAATCATATCAAGTGTTATTGCAAATTTGTTCCAGTAGAATATATGCTGGCCTTGAACTTTTGGTTATTGATTATTTGGATTCTTTTGTATATAGTTTTCTATTTACGTGGGTCATCGATCAGCGCTATCCATTTTGGAAGCACACCCTGATCAAGTCATTCATACAACCTCTCAGTCATTGATGATGCTTTTATTGCATTTTGTAGGATGGTTATGATGGTGAGGAGCAAGATGCAAACCCTGGGAATGAGGACTAATTCCCATGAGTCGATCGTGGTTCGCAACTAATGTGCGTGGATCTATATAGTACTAGCTAGGACAGGATTATTGTGATATAACATTGCACTATTTATGCAATTGCAAAACATGTTTGCAATATTTCAGTTGCAAATCATGTTTATAATACTTCAATTGCATTTCCAGGTTATTGTGATGGAAAAAAAAATTCAGAAGAGAAAAAATTTCAGCATTGAAAAAAAGAAAAAAGGAGAAGAGAATATATAACTACGGTATAAACCATAGGTACAGGTTTGGGTGCTATTTTTGGACATTAATTCCTACGGTTTAAACCGTAAGGAAAGGCTTCAAGAATTAAAAAAAAATGGCCATAGCCTACAGAATTTACCGTAGGTATAGCTTAATGTACCTATAGGCTAAACATATCCCTACAGTGTCACCCATAGGCATAATTTTCAAAAATTAAACTTTTCCTTACGGTTACACCGTAGGCCTATGTCCCAAGAACCGTCGCTGTAAGTGGGTTAATACAAATTGGGCATAGGTATATAGGCTACGGTACAACCGTAGGGAAAACCTTCAACCCCGTAGGCATAGATTTAGGGCATCGCCACTTATGGTTACGTATAGTACCGTAGGGATAGGCTATGCCTACGGTACATGGCACATATCCCTACGGTACTGTACCGTAGGCATATCTTGATTTTCTTGTAGTGTGATAATCGTTGTGCGTGTGATGATGGAGAAGGCATGAAAGTTTTATTTAGTTTATATTCTCAATCTCAGAAAAAAAAAAAAAAAAAACCCACTTAGAATCAAGATTCAGAGTCAAAGTTAACTAGTTACATGACCTTTGTTAATTTCAAGGATTTTACAATGAAACTATAAATGAAAAGCAACGAAAAAGAGGGAAGGAGAGAAACAACCAAGGACAAAGGTCGTTGCTGTTGGTTTACTGTCACTGATATCATCAAACAACATTACAATTGCAAACCAGAGGACGATAGTGGTTGTGGGTTTGAGTTTGGGGTGGGTTTAGATGATTGGTTGGGTCTGTACATGATAGAGGCAGCAGGGTGGGTTGCAGCCACAAGATGGAGGCAGTGGTGATGGGTCGTGGTTGTGTCACGGTTGCATATGGGGGTCGTTAGAGAGTGGGGTGGCGGGTGAAAGGGAGAGAAGAAGGAGGAAGAAAAGACTGTCATGTCATACTTTTTTTTTTTTTCATAAAGACAGTCAACCCCTGGACTTTTAATGGATTCCACCATCCGTTAGCTAGCAATCCATCCGTCAGCTAGCCTTCGCACTGATTAAGTTAAGAAATGGTACTTTAAGGCTCCGTTTGACACTCTTTTTTTGCCTTTTTTTTTCAGTTTTAAAAATTGAAAAAAAGGAGCGTTTGGTAACCATTTTTTTTTCAATTTAAAAAACCAGTTTTTAAACTGAAGAGTAAAAAAAAAAACTTCAAAAACTGGTTTTTTTTTTTCACTTTACCACCACCCTCCCACCACCGGCAGCCACCTCAGGCGACCACCGGCAGCCACCAGCCACTCGGCCACCACCGCCGGAGACTGGCAGCAGCCACCACCGGCGACCACCGCCGGAGACTGCCGGCAGCCACCTCCGGCCGCCGGCGACCACCGCCGGAGACTGCGGCAGCCACCTCCGGCCGCCGCGACCACCGCCGGAGACTGCCGGCAGCCACCCCGGCCCGGCGACCACCGCCGGCCGGCAGCCACCCCGGCTGCCGGCGACCACCGCCGGAGACTGCCGGCAGCCACCTCCGGCCGCCGGCCACCACCGCCGGTGACTGCCGGCAGCCACCTTCGGCCGTCGGCCACCACCACCACCACTGTCGACCACAGCTACGCCCCACCACCGCCACCGCAAACCACAAAAAAAAAGTCAAAATAAAAAGGGTTACCAAACACCAAAAAAAAAAACTAAAAAAAAAAGGGTTATCAAACACCCACTTGTTTTTATAATAAAAAAAAATAAGCTGCTCTTTAAAAACTGAAAACCAAAAAAAAAAATTTGTCAAACGAACCCTAAGTACTCATTTGAAATGTCGAGTCTTTGAGCTGTTCTGAGACGATACTTTAGGGTACAGAGACATAGGATACGACCATTATTTTTAATGGTCAGTGACCTGAAAATAAACCTTGAATATAGGTATATCTCTTATATGCACATTCAACATGTACATGATAAGGTCTTTATATACATACTGTCTCTCTCTGGTGCATTTTTTTTTTCTAAACATGTGTAACTACTGATTACTTAAAGCTTCCAGATCATTTTAGAAATTCACAAAATAATCCGCATCATGTGTGAAATACTTTTCCCTACACAATAATGGGTTTAGATTCTCCTTTGCAGTGTCTTAGCAAGTCCATGACCTTTTAGGCCACCTTGTACCGGTGTCCATTCTCATCCTGATGGATACTTTGTCACACCACAAGAATTTCCCTGACTACTTGGACAGCGCGAACTTTGCTCACCATTTTGGTCGAAAGATGCAAATCCTGCAGATCCCAAACTGTGATGCAAAGTTGCAACAATATTGAGTACCAAGCTCTATGTGCAGCTTGAGGTCAAGGTAGCATGTAAGTGAAATGCGTTGTGGTAATGGGCGCATAACTTCCTCTAGTAGAGGCACAGTTTCTAATGCTGAACCTTTAGAACAACAAAAAAGGACGTTCACTGAAAATAAATTAACAGACATAAATTATTGAGATGCTTATAAGAAGATTGGCATGTTTCCCCTTTCGACTACACACTGGGCAAAAGGTTATTCATGCTTCCCAATCTTTTGAGGCCAGAGATGCTTAAAATAAATTTTACATTCAAACTTATTCTTTAACATTTATAACTTCATCTATTGTCACTGCCAATCTATGAGTCCCTAGACAATCCATTAAAATGATTTTTTGGAATGAGAGAGAGAGAGACCGATAAAAGTTAGAAGTTGAGCTGATTTGTGCTTTTTATCATTATTAGGTTCTCTGTTGGAGACAAATGGCCACTCAAACTTACACTTTGACTCACAAATATATGAGGAGGTAATGTAGAGATTTTGAGAGAATACTTTCATTCCACTTGATCAAAATGGTTGAGGTATATGAGCTTATATAATGCCTAAAAATAATTTTCAAACTTATAATAATCATAACACTCACATCACTATATATACAATTACTAGACCACTACTCATCTTCATAACCATGCTAGTAATGCATTTGTAACATATGCACCACTAACATATTATTAATACCCCACTAATTCATAACTTAATAACCCACTAATATGTTACACTAATCCTTAGTTGCACAAAGCGGGGGTGAGAACGGGGGCGGGGGAGCGTAAGCACCAAGAAGAATCTGAATTTGGAAAAGGCTTCAATAAATAAATGTGTAAAGAGTATTATCATTTGTTTAGTATAGTTTACATAATAAAAAATAACAGACAATGAGGCTTTACGGACTTGAAGAATGAGAGAAATAAGGAATTGAATTGAATTGAAAAGAGCTTGATTTTCACGTATTCTCTCACTTGTTCCATGCATCTCTATCCAGCTAACGGGATCGAGTTCCCATATTAACTTGGGACGAGATCCCATGTAACTCTTAACTTGGGATCGCAAAAGCGAGTTTTCAAGAGAGAAACGTCACCTAATAAGGAGTTTCCTGCAAGCACTAATCACCATTCTAAAGACTAAATCAAGTTTATTTTCCAATATTCTCTTGGTTACTCTATTGCAGATAGAAGAACCCTTGGACATGTAATTTGATCCTTTTTTAGCAGATAAAAATACATGTTTGCATTGCTTCTTTGTGACTTCGCAAACAATTGTTCTCGCTGAATGTGGAGCAGGATGAAGAATAAATTAGTTCATGCTGCAAAATGCACAATTCTCATTCACTTGAAGATCTCTACGCTCACAACATTCATATAATCCTAGGAAAAAGAAGGAAACACCTGCGGCAAGGCACTTATCCTCCCCATCATTTGGTTCTTCCTACCCAAAGATGTCTTATATATTGTAAGACAACAAACTTGGACTTGAAAGATTCTTGTCTCCAATGCTGATCAACTGAGTGCATCTATGTCCTAGCTAGTTGTTGCCTATTTATTCATCTACCAGAGTTACATTAAAATGTTTGTGTTCAGTAGATCTTTCTGAATGTCTGGAGGTCTCTAACATTATGGTGAAAGAAATGGTCACTTGGAGGTACGATTTGCTAGGATTAAACACATCTCTTTGCAGTTTGCCGGGAGGGCTAAGTGTTTCCCGTGCTTTTGCGTGTTTAATACAAGATTACAGCGCGTTCACAGTTGGCGCTAGAGCAGCTTTGGAAGATGTCACTTGTGTGTACCATAGGAGCCATTGCGACTTTTCCATCTGTTTCATCTGGGTATGAGCAGAAGGCATCAATTTGACTAAGGATGATGCTGTCAATCATTGAAGTTTTAAGTCGGCTTAGCATGACTAATTTTACTTTGATCTTTCACATCCATCGTAACGTTTGCTGTAACTTTAACTTTAATGCACATGAAATGCAATTTCTTTCTCATCAAGCATAACTTTGCATGAATTCATCACATTGGCTGATGCAACCTATGGGGGATCCCTCGAATTATATCATGCAGAGGTTCCCTTTTTACCTTCCATGTGCAAATGATTGACACGGTGAAGTCATTGAAGCCTTTTGATGACTCTGAACTGTTCTATCTTGAGTATCATATCAAACGCGCCAAAGTAGTGGGTAGCTTTTGTTCAAGCCTTCTCACTATTAATTTGCTTATACGTATGCTCCTTGCATTGCTCAAAAAACAGGGTTTCAGGGGATTCTCACAGCTTTGCCACAGAAAAAAGTGATATCTTGGTTTGTCATCCGCATTCTTAGTCGTCATCTGACCGCTTGTCATCCACGGGAAGTAACACTAAACTAATGGCTTACAACTGTCTTTAAGTAAGCAACTTCGCGCCCATAATCTGACCGTTGACGACTGCCTTTTTAACACTAAGATCATGTCCTGTAGGTAACAAGTCTGCCAATTTCTTTTGAAGTTTGCTTGAGCTCTATCCTTGTGAGATCAGTATTACTTTGATGCCGTCCTAGCTTATAAACAGTTGAAATAGTAGCTACTCTTTAAATGAGTAATTTTCCATTCTGAAAAGACAAGGACAATGGAATAAAGTAAAGAACTAAGGTTACTCCAAGATCATCTCCCTTGAACCTTGGATTCTTGGATTCTTGGTTCTCTTGTAGTGCTATTTCAACTTTTTCCCCCCTTCATGCATCCCTGCAGGGGCTAATACTAAAAAAAAAATAAAAAAAAGATGAGACACAAAAAAGAGAAAATTTTTGTATCAGCATTACATCCCTCACAGGGTCTGTAGAAACTTTTCGTTTGATTGTGTGGAAGAAAGATCAATATCAGCATATTATGAGTGACTGCTGGTCTGTCGTGGCTGGTAGGGTGGGTGCTGATGATGACTAAATGAATCTGAAAAACTGGCGTAGCTGTAGATACCGGATCACTTGTCCAATTTTCTAGCATATATATGAAATTTTTTGTGTAGTGACATCTGAATAATGGCTTGGTGAAACTGAGAATGCTATTATTTCTAGCAGCTTAACAAGTAGGTATCATTTATATAAGCACCCCTAGTGTACCATTCCATTAAATAAAGAACATTTTCGAAGTGTTTTTTCTTAATGAACGAAGGGACAAGGAGCAAGAATGGAAAGGGCAATTCAAAATTTTAGAATACCTAAAAAGATGTGATGTTGAACTACATGGGACTTTCTGTGAGGTGACAAGTGATTCCAGGGAATAACATAAAGGAAAGGTGATGTATTCCAATGGGATTGAATGCAACTTTGGTTACAGACTAAAGTTAGTGTTTCACCTTCTGCTTACCACCCTTTTTCTTTCTTTCCTTTGTTTTAGATTCTCCTTAACTCACTGTTCATGTCAGGAGAAACTCTCCCACAACCTTGCCCCATTTTCATTTAATAAAAGTCTCTGAGAGTACATTATCAGCAGACAATAGTGAAACAACCCTACCCCAATCCTACTCCATAATTAATATTATAGAGTGCCCGTGGTCATTTAAGAGTGCCAGTAGTCTTTTGGGTGCAGGCTAGGAAAATAAGTTTATTTTTGTGTTCTTACCATTGATCCAAGGAAGAAGGATAGTATAATTCCTGTACACTAATCTGAGGCTTAAATCCAGGTTGTTTCTACACTATTAGTGTGTCTTTTTCTTGGTTCATGATGAATAGTACAACATGGTGTCATACTATAATCTTTAATCACGAGGGAGAGAATCTTCTCGCTAGGCCTTGAGATCACAAATGGAAGCCTTGAATTGTGTGTCAGTTTGGATTTGGATTAGTTTATACGGTACTACTCTATTAAACAAAGAAACCAGCATTTGACACCTTATTGTCTTATTTGTAAGCCTCACTTCATAAGTTTCACAATATATTTTGTAGAGTTCATACATATATGTGTGACCTTAGAAACTATCAAGAAATGTTAATTCTGGAAATGTCCTAATTTGACCAAAGTATGGACTTCGGAGATAAGAGATAAGAAAGAAGTTTTCCAGTCAACCATTAAGATTAAGAGCACTAGATGTCGACGAGTTAGAAGAATTTTATACAAAACAACTATCGTAATTTGTGCAAATGGGCGAGATTCAACAATAAAGGGTCAAGTTATTGTAATCCTCTTAACTCGTCCGTCTACTACACTGCGTTATATTTATCATCGTTATAACAAAATTTTGATCAAAAAATGTAGAACTTAGGTCATTAATACTAATTTTATCTCTTGCAAACTGAACTGATCTAGTTATAAACGCAATTTTTTTCTTGGGTCATTTGGAGCAGAATCATGCTATGGACATAATCACATAACCCTCCTCTCAACATTCCATTGTCAAATGCTATATTCCATGACCTGAAAATCCTGAAGTGGGCAGAAAATTAGGCAAAAAAGTCTTTCGAGGGCCATGATGTCATATAGATATTGATGTTTCCAAGGTAAGGGGGTCTAATTATTTTTAATTAGTAGGCTGATCACAGTATTAGCAGTGACAGCATGCATGGATTTAAAAAATTACCCTTGGGCTTGTAATTTCGGCGAAGAATCAGCCTTGTTTACCTCTTCGAGTTGCTCAGACTCTGTGATTCCAAACCAAGCCCCGCGAGACTTGGGCACCCATCTCTACCACTCTTCGCTTTCTCAGTGTCTCACTCCCATGGACCACATTTCCCAAACCACCCTTTTGTTTTGTTTCTCCTTTTTTCCCTTTTGAATTGACCAGGACTGCCACAATTTTCAAAATACGCGGGCGGGTAGAATGAAAAACATTGGGATTTGTTTGGCCGTTTGAAGTTTGGAAACCAATTGTCATTTTTCGGTACTAGCTGCGTTATAAGTTTAAGTTATGACTTAACAATTTCTCTATATGCAATAACATGGTTCTACAAAGAGAGACTCGTCAAGACGAACAAGAGAGAAATGCAGATTGAACTTCTTAGAGTGCTTTATACTATGAAAATAGCACTAATGCCAAGGGATGTGAACCCAATACACAGCGTAAAGTAACTCGATGTCACTAAAGACTTAAGTTGACAAAACATGAATGAGTTCAACGTGCAATCATATTCTTAACAAATCAAAGTATCCTAAATTTATTAGTCTTTTATATTGTTGAATTGTGATGAATTTGCAGTCTTTTACTTGAGGCATGAAGTTAATAGATCTATAGGATTGGTTCATTAGATGATTGAAGAAAAAATGAAAAGCAGTCATGTTGATACCAATAGTTGAAGAGGTCCTGAACAAACAAGCTAAGTCACAGAACTCATGGGGCAAGTCCCTGCTAATGTGAACCCAAGAAGAAACAGAAGACAAAAGCAGTACTAGTTCAGTAGTGCATAATCTGCAAAGTGGTTGCCACTTTATTTAAATTACCTAACATCCAGTGGCAATTTGGTAATCAAGATCCTTTAAAAATCCATTTGAACAAGACACTTTATCCCACACCATAAAAATGGTTGGTCCATCTAACCTCAAAACCTTGCACTCTCTTCATGTGTTCTCCATGAAGTACTCTCCTTCTCCATCTCCTCCTCCTCCTCCTTCTACCTTGACCTCCATGAAACTCAAAACCCTAATTCACACCTTCATCTTCTCACATTTGTGCCGTGTTGCTCGTGCTGTCACCAAAGCCAAGTCCATCCTCGTTGAGGTCCTCAAAGAAATCCAACTTATGCAATTTATAGAACCCATGAGAAAGAACAAGAACAAGAAACTCTTTTTTGGGTCTTTTAGGCTTCACTACAATTGGTGCTCCTCTCATGTTATGCCGGTGCCTTCGCCTGTTTATTATGACTCTACATGGAATTCTTTCATATCAGCTGAGTGTGGTGACATGGAAGAAGCACAGCTTTCAGGGTACCTCAATTGGCTTGAACAGAAGGTTCATGAGGATTCCACCACAGAGGAGATCCATGAGATTGATCGGCTCGCGGACATGTTCATTGCAAATTGCCATGAAAAGTTCAGGTTGGAGAAAGTAGAGTCTTATAGGAGATTCCAGGAGATGATGGCAAGAAGTGTGTGAGGGGTCCTCCCTAAATCTTCTTTTGTAGCCATTTAGTGCATGCATGGGTCATGGGTGAGGTTTGCTTTTACTTCTTTGTTTTCCTTAGTTTTTCATTTAGGTTTTCTTTCTTCATAATGGGGATTGGAGAATTGTACATGAGGGGGTGTGTTGGGATTGGTGCAATTCTTCCATTTGACATGTTAATAGGTGCAACTTGCAAGGTTATTATACTGGTGGACTGGTGGAACTGTGGTAGTGAGTTTCTGAAGCCCTTCAACTGAATTTCCTTCTACCTTTAAAAATGATGACATGGATTTCGTATTCATCTAAGGTTGGGTCATGCAAAATCATGTCCATCAACCATATTGTCATTCCCAGAATTTTCCAAACCAACCCCCTCCCCCCGCGGCTCTTCTCTTTAGAGTGCATCTTTTTCCGAGTCAATAAGAATCGGTCCATCTAATCATCTCTGTCTCTTGCGTCCAAGAACTGCTATCCTTTCGAGAACACTACTGAAATAAGTGCAAGGCCGCCTAGCTCGCCAATATGGTCTCTAGTACCACGTTAGGGAGACTACGGGAGCCCTGTACGTCTACGTTTTTCAGTTTTTACTTTTGTAATGATGCTGAAAAAGATATTTTTTCGTGTATGTTTAAGTTTTTTTCGGTTCCGTTTTAAATAAAATTTTCAAATAATATCAAAACAACTGAAAACACGCAAATGGTGTTTTTACTTTTTTCCAACCACCCATTTCATTGGATCTTCCTAGAAATGAAATAGTGGGGTCCATTAATGAATTGATTCAGAAAAAAATTGGTGAAAGCAAAAATGAAAATGATAAACGTACAGAAAAAATTAAAAAAATAGATACGAAAAAAAGTAAATTCACAATACGAAAAATGAATACTAAATTCTGAAACCAAAAATAAAATATAGAATACAAAAAAAAAAAAACTCTCGTAAGCGTACAGCCCCAAGTGTCCACCTAGATGGCACATATATGCACATACGGACGAGTCCAACTCAATTTAAAAGTTTAAGTCAATTAGACTTATTCGATTGTGACCGAACAACTTCACGCGTGTACTCAACGTGGAAGTCGTAAACCCTGTTGCTCCCTCCCCATCCCCCATTACAAGAGATTTTCTTTGCCTCTAATGTTCTAAAAACAAATGAAGAAAAAGTCGATTATGCTCGATATTTACCATTAATTACAATATTGAGACAACAAATTTCATTAAAGATGCACTGGGGACACTTTCCATCCTTCAGCGACAATAGAAATGCGAATTTTGTAGAGAAGGTATCTGAATCAGCCTCAACCTTAATCAACTGGAGGTACTAGGTGCCGTTTTTAGTTAGTCATGGAAGAGTTACATTTGTTGGGAGGACCAACCAGAGAGACTATGTATTCCCTCTAAAACGTACTTATGTAAGTTTGTTGTTAATTCTCTCTTGAGATTTTTTTTGCACGGTTATTTAAAGGTAATAATGGAAATTTGGCTCTCCTTTATTTTATTTCCGACCATGTATTTAGATCAACAATACAATAAACATTGTACCAAGAATATATAATTAACATTTATCTAGTAACCACAAGGGAAAAAAAATCATTTTGGTCTATCCGTAGATTAAGGCTAAAGTGTGCAGTGAGTCATCACCCCTTTTTGGGAGATTTGGTGATCTTTTGGATATAATATACGGGTGTGGCTATGCTTTGGTTTTGGTTACTTTTGTTCTGCCATTTCTTAGTTTAACCAACATGATAATAGTGTTCAAATATTAATATCAACCGGCAGAGATTAGTTTATTTAAAAGCCACATCCTGCGCTCAATTAAATCTCACAAACGGCGCTTAGATTTAATTTTACATGGAATGATGGGACCATGATTTTCACTTTTTGCTCACCAAAATTTGACTTAATGATCGTGCCCTGGATTTTGTTTGTGTTTTTGTTGCTAATGAGGGTTGGAGTTTGAAGAAATGCAGCAAGAATCAGTTTGAGAAGTCTATACGTACCCATCTGATTTGGTTAAGAAGGAAAAGTTCCGTTGCAATCTTGCTAGTAGAAACAATTTACAATTCTTCTTTATAGCGGTAGATAACCGTAGTTAAATGTATTTGATGGCGTCTTAGTACTGACGACGCTAAAAAGATGTTAAGAATGTTGCTGTAAATTTTTAAAAATATTACAACTATTTTTAGGGATTATTATTAGTCACTATATGAGAAGGTTACAAGCTATTCTTACTATCCAGTTTGTAGCGAAAATCTTTTCATTTAAAAATCGATTAATTTACAGTGATTGAAGTTCCTTTCACGATGATTTAACCTTCTTCAAGTCATACTTTTTTGGCTTGTTCCTCTATGTTTGTCTTCATTTTATTTTTCCAACTTCTTTTTGACCTTAAGAACCTCTTTTAAATTAGACACAATCAATAAAGCAATCTCTCTCTTGATTATCCTTCACTCTCATTTGTTAAAGACAAAAAGGAAGCCCACGCTCACGCGCGGTATGACACTTCAGTACTTGGCAAATACGGAGTAGCAAACAAAGCTTTGGCTCCTTATCAATTTTCTTACTAATGAACAGAGTAAGCTGAAATTTTTTTGTTTGCGACCTTAAAAAAGAATTTATAAATGCACGCTGAATTTTTTTTAACACACTAAGAGATATTCAATATATATAAAATAGATCAGCCTTATATATATATATATATATATATATATATATATATATATATATATATATATATATATATATATATATATATATATATAGGGAGCTGATCCGTTGATAGCGCTAGCAAAATGGGAGATCTTGCTAGCGCGATCTGACCGTCCATCCCGAAGGGATGGGCCGGGATGGACGGCCCAGATCGCGTATTTTTGCGGCGCTGTCAGTGGTCCGCTACACAGTGTAGCGGACGGACCTTTTTACCATTTTACCCCTGCTCCCCCCTCCGCTACACTGTCTAGCGGACCACTTTCTTGGGCCACGTTGACAGCCAAAAAGTCGTCCGCTAGACAGTGTAGCGGACGACTGAATTCCCTGACACAACTGACACATTTTCACGTGTTTGTACCTTTATTTCTACACACGACGGGTTGTCGGAATTCCTCAAGCTCCTTCGGCTACAATTTTCTTCTCCTTCGGACTCGCTTCCATTTTCAGCTCCCTTCAAGTTTCGAGTAAAACTTGCTTCAAGCTTCACTCAAGTAAGGTAAGTTTGCGAATGGTGAAGTTTTCTTTATGGATTGAATGGTAAAATATAATTTTATTTTGTTCGGACAAAAAAGTATAGATTTTTTTTTATGTTCTAGAAATTTGTCACTCTATTCTTCAATTTGTGATGTTCTAGACATGATGTTCATAAAAAAGGTGTAATTTGTTAACTCTAAATAAAATTATAGTTTAATTCGATTTTTTGGCATGATGAATTCGTCTATTTATCTTAGTAATTTTAATTTGTTATGTTCAGTAAATTAATAATTGTTAATTTGGAGACACTTTCAGGGGTTATGCATACGGTATGTTTGTCATCCTAAATTGGTCTATTCGCCAAGGTAATTTTTAGGTAATATTTTCAGTTAGAAATGCCATTTGATTGTTAAGCGTAGTCTATTTCTACACAGGTCTTGTTTCACAATGTCTGATTTCGTGTCGAGCTCCAACGTCCCCGTAGATGCTAGTGATCCGTATCTAGGACGAACGTTTCAAACATTGGAAGAAGCTGAAGAATGTTTTCGAGCGTATTCATTGAGGGTTGGTTTTGGCATTAGAATAAAGACTACAAGAACAAGCAACGTAACAAAAAAGATATGCTCTCGCTTATACGAGTGTCATAGGGGCAGAAATCCACAGCAAAATGAGACACGCGTAGGCAATGATGACAGTGATGACGAAATAGGATATTCGCGTAGAAGACGGGACTGCTTTGAGCGCACAAATTGCCAGGTCAAGATGTTCGTAAGCTACAAAGCCAATCATGATCATTGGCTTATTACCAGCCTGGAACTGGCACACAATCACCCGTTAGTAACTCCTTCTAAGGTGAGTCAGATGCATCAACACAAGAAGATGGGTAAGGTCGCGAGGAGCCTAATTCACACAATGAGCAATGCGCGAATTGGACCTACTGAGATTGTTAATGTTCTTGCTGAACAGGCTGGGGGAATTCAAAATTTAAACTTTAACACGACAGACGTTCGTAACGCGGTCCGAACCCATAGACGAGCCGCGTATGACCTCAATGATGCGCAATCGACAATGAGCCTATTGAAACGGATGCAGATGGAGGACCCGCAGTTTACCTTCGATTATAAACTTGACGACGAGCATCGAGTTAGTACAATTTTTTGGGTCGACGGTCGTTCGAGGCTAGCTTATAAGCATTTTGGGGATGTCGTGACTTTCGACACCACATACCGTACCAACAAGTACTCGATGCCGTTCGCTCCTTTCACGGCGTCAATCATCATTATCACTCCATCCTGTTCGGGTTCGCCTTGTTAAGGGACGAGAGCGAGGGTTCTTTTGTATGGTTGTTTAGGACGTGGCTGGAAGCAATGAACTTCAAAGCACCCAAAGTGATCATCACCGATCAAGATTTGGCAATGAAGAAGGCTATTGCGACCGTCTTCCCAGACACCCGGCACAACTTGTGCACTTGGCACATAAGCAACAAATACCCGGAACGTCTGCATCACGTGTACGCAAAGTATCCAGACTTTAAACAGGATTTTGACAAGTGCGTTACCAAGTCGTTAACGATTGAGGAATTTGAGGAGAGGTGGGAAAAGCTTGTTCGGGATTACTCATTGCAAGACAACGAGTGGCTCCAGCACTTGTACGAGCGCAAAGAGCAATGGATTGGCGTTTACACGAGGAGGTATTTTTCAGCGGGCATGAAAACGACGGGCAGGAGTGAATCTATGAATGCCACGTTCGATAGTTATGTGGGTACAGCTACCAATTTGAAGACTTTCGTTGCATCCGCACAAAAAGCGGTAGCTTCGTTGTTCGTAAAAGAAAGGGCTGCCGACTTTGCAACAACGTACAAACAAAGGAGAAGGTTGCTTGAGACCCCGCTGGAGCTGAACGGTGCCAAAGTCTATACGAAGGAGATCTTCTTGCTATACCAAGTAGAGCTGCGAAAATCGGGACGATACAGTATAAACAAGGTGGCAGAAATGTCTACGCGTGAGTACAAGGTTTATTCGCTCGTGAATGACCTCGTCCCTGAGAAGCTGCGCAGAATTTATACGGTGAGCCACGACACATTGACGGACTCGGTGACATGTGTTTGCAAGAAGTTTGAGTTCCATGGCATCCTGTGTAGACACATTCTGCGGTTTTTCACCCAGAAGAATATCAGGACAATCCCCGATAAATACGTCCTGCCACGGTGGACGAAAGGTGCAAACAGGTTGCACGGTACCATTTCCTTTCCGGAGCACCCGTATACTGACTTTGAAGAATCAGAGACGTTGCGGTATAATCATCTGGTGACGATGTTCACCCGTTTGTCCGTAAAGGCTGCTGCTACAATGGTCGGTTATAAACATCTCCTCGAGGTAGCTCAGCAGCAAGAGCCCATCGTCGACCAGTTGGAAGCAGCTTCAGTCAGCAATGCGGTTGACACCGAGCCTACGACGGGATCCGAAGATGACGAGCCGGGGGAGGAAGACGACAATGATATCCGGCCTTTGGATCCAATTATATCGCAAACGAAAGGCCGCAAGAGATCTACGCGGATGAAAAGCTCAATTGAAACGGCAACTCAACCTAAAAAGCTGCGAAGGTGTGCATTGTGCAACAAAATGACCGACCACGACAAGCGGAACCATTACAAGGCACTGGGGATAAGTCCAGGGGGTTTGCAAGATGGGGAAGAAGATGACGCCGAAGATGAGGACGAACAAGCTGCAGTGGACCTTTAATTTTTTGTATAAGTTTGACATTTGTAATAATTTTTATATAAGTTTGACATTTGTAATAATTTTTTCTAATAATTTTTTGACCGAATACTGGAATTTTTTTCTGATGTAGCGATTTCTGATGTAGCGGACGGATATGCATAGTCCTAATTTTTTGGTCATCATTTATGTCCGCTATACAATGTAGCGGACGTCATCGCAGAAAAACTTTTGGTCTTCATTTATGTCCGCTATACAATGTAGCGGACCTCTATCCTATTATATATATTAATCAAAACGGACAATCAGCTTTTATCAGTCCGCTATATTCTCTCTCTCTCTCTCCCGCTATACTCTCTCTCTCTCTCGAACATCTAACCCAAGCCGCTACCCCATCTACGGCGACCCACATCTCCGGCGACACCACCGTCCTCCCCTCATCGCCGACCTCGATGGCTTCTGGATCGGAGACCACCTACAATTTTATTGGCAACTTGCACCTGGCAGGCAAACACTTTTTCAAAGTCATGATGCCGGGATTTGAGAATGAACTTGTAGGCCATCCCTCTTTCTCTGTATTTTCGTGTGTTAAAAGTTTGATCTTTTGGTTAAAAACTAACCTATTTTTTGTATTGTGTTTGTTAGGACATACCGGAAGCCTTTACCAATCAATTTACAACAATTCATGACAGTTCAAGATTATATAGCCGCAAGGGGGCCTGGCAGGTTGAAATCAAGCTGAAGCCCGGCCGACCCCAAAAAAAGCAATTCGCAGAGGGTTGGAACGTCTTCGTGCGCCAGCATGACCTCGAACTCGGGGACTTTGTAGTGTTTGAACACCTTGGGTGGTGGGATTTTCAAGTTGTAATCTTTGATCGGAGCGCTTGTGAAAAAATTTCTTTCCCCCAATGTGAACCCTAATTTATTAATAATAACCAAATTTATTGTATACATGTTCATTATGTTTCCAAATTTTTTCTTGCTTAATTGTGCCGTTTGAGATACCCTCAATATATTGAGATCGTTGATTGTGAATCGTACGTTATTTATTGTTTATCGATATTGAGATTGTTGATTCCGTCGCTAAAACAAGTCTTCGGGCGCCAATTTATTAAAACTGCATCACGCTACATTGTCTTAACCCAACACTTAAAAAATTTTCACTTCCCCACTGTCCGCTACATTGTGTAGCGGACGGACAAGCAGAATGTCACACTTAGAATATTCACTCCCCCACTGTCCGCTACATTGTGTAGCGGACGGACCAGCAGAATGTCTTAACCCAACACTTAAAAAATTTTCACTTTCCCCACTGTCCGCCACATTGTCTAGCGGACAGACCAGCAGAATGCCTTAACCCTTAACCTAACACTTCTTCCCCCACTGTCCGCTACATTGTGTAGCGGACGAACCAGCAGAATGTCTTAACACAACACTTAGAAAATTTTCACTTCCCCCACTGTCCGCTACATTGTGTAGCGGACGGACCAGCAGAATGTGTTAACCCAACATTTAGAAAATTTTCACTTCCGCATTGTCCGTTACATTGTGTAGCGGACGGACAAGCAGAATGTCTTAACCCAACACTTAGAAAATTTTCACTTCCCCCACTGTCCGCTACATTGTGTAGCGGACGGACCAGCAGAATGTCTTAACCCAACATTTAGAAAATTTTCACTTCCCCACTGTCCGCTACATTGTGTAGCGGACGGACAAGCAGAATGTCTTAACCCAACACTTAGAAAATTTTCACTTCCCCACTATCCGCTACATTGTGTAGCGGACGGACCAGCAGAATGTCTTAACCCAACATTTAGAAAATTTTCACTTCCCCACTGTTCGCTACATTGTGTAGCGGACGGACAAGCAGAATGTCTTAACCCAACACTTAGAAAATTTTCACTTCCCCCACTGTCCGCTACATTGTGTAGCGGACGGACCAGCAAAATGTCTTAACCCAACACTTGGAAAATTTTCACTTCCCCACTGCCCGCTACATTGTGTAGCGAACGGACAAGCAGAATGTCACACTTAGAAAATTCACTCCCCCACTGTCCGCTACATTGTGTAGCGGATGGACCAGCAGAATGTCTTAACCCAACACTTAGAAAATTTTCACTTCCCCCACTGTCCGCTACATTGTGTAGCGGACGTCCGCTACATTGTGTAGCGGACGGACCAGCAGAATGTCTTAACCCAACACTTGGAAAATTTTCACTTCCCCCACTGTCCGCCACATTGTGTAGCGGACAGACCAGCAGAATGTCTTACCCCAACACTTGAAAACTGTCCGCTACACATTTTGTTTTCCACCTTTCAATCATTCTCAATGAGAGCCAAAAAAACCAAACTCAAATCATCTTCAACGGAAATCAAACAAATCAATCAATCAATAATCTTCAACACAAATCAATGAGAGCTTTCTAAATAATCATAGTTTATTAAAAAAATTTGACAGTGTAATGGTACAATGTCAACTGGGGGAATCATGTTGGGAGGGATTCTCGGCATTTGCCGGATTTACAATATACCTAACCGCTCTAGGCCGGCCTTTCATAATTTGCCAAGCCATTCTATATCTAAAGGTGTCTACTTCTGCTTGGCTCCACACCGCCGCCTTGAGGCTCTCGGACCGGCAAATGTAATCCATGTACATGCAAAGGAAAACGCCGCAGTCCGAAGTGTTACGTTGCTTGGGCCTCCTCTTCTTCAGTCGCCAATCGAGCTTTGGCCGCGCCGGTACAGGGTTACCACGGATACCATTGACCATTGCACAAAATATATTCTGCAAGAAACACAAAACGGCGTAAGACACGAGTTAACATTTATGCCAAGTTACAATAACTGTTAAACAACAATCGTAATATTACCATTGAGTCCAACTGGGCTTTGTACATCTGCAGCACAGGCATAAAGGCGGTATCGTCGTGGAGACTGTCGATCACCGATACGACTTTCTCCACCGGTTCATAGCAAACCAAGTACCAGTGGCTTTCCCCTAAAAATGGGATTAGAAACACGTCGGCAACACTTGCGCTCACTGGACTATCCCTAGCAAGATACGCTCGTAGGTTAGCGGACGGTCTCCACTGGCTCAACTTTTTCTTCCGCCTTTGCTCGACCCACTCATGCCATTCAGACACTAGGAGGCTATGAAAAAAGGCATCAACCAAAAAATGGCCGGGTACTCGTTCAGCCGCTCCCGACCCCTTTCCTTCAGAATCTCCACGTATGTGGAGATGACACCGTTGTCTAACCAACTCCCCGGAGCCAGGGAGGCCATTTCTCCCCACTCGCAAGTGTAATCCATGCCCTCCGGATGATTCACACTATACAACGCTTTGTCCCGGGGGAAGCCGCTAAAATAACGCTCTCTGATTATTTGGCATTTATGCGGCTTTAGGGGCTTCACTGGATGCCCTTTGCGATATTGCCCTCGGGGGTCGACGGGGGGATATTGCACTCCTTCGGGGGGGTCGACGGGGATATTGCACTCCGGGGGGTCGACCGGGGGATATTGCCCTCCTTCGGCAATAGATGGTCCTGCCCACGGGACAATGGGCAGTGTCTCCGACAGACTGATGTGTCCGAAACCCCAGTCTTGCGTGACTTGACTCTGAGAGAAGGGTTGGGGTTCCGAGTCCAATAGCAAAGAGAAGGAGGGCACACTGTAGTCTTCCCACGGCGCTTGAGCCTGGCCCATGGTGCTTGGCTGTCCCCAATCACCACCCATTCCCGGTACAGAGGGACCACCATATCCCTGGCTCACTCCCGAAGTCTGTCCCGAGGGATCGGTGTATCCCTCGCTCACATATGGGGGCTGCCACCCCGGATAACCCATTCCCGGGCTGACGCCGGAAGGCTGGCCCAGCCATACGCCAACGCATCAGCCTGTTGGCGAAGCTCCTCGCCCATTGCATCCACCAAATCCTTCCGCTCGCGCAACTTCTGGAAGAAGGCGAACGAGGCATTAACCTACATCCAGAGAGATAATAAATAAGTAACTTCATACACAGTTAGAATCATCAAGTTCAATTAAAGCACTTATTGGCCAACTTACCAGATTGTATGCCATGTGCTCATCGATCTGACCCCTAGGGTGGTACTTCTCCCCGCGTTCAAACCTTACTGGAGCTACTCTCCTCCGGGTGATGCGGTAGTACCACCCATTGTACTGTTCGATACTGATCACGGGGTCAGGCTCCGACACAATGGCCGCCAGCGTGTCCTGCCAGGAATCCCAAACCTCAAGTTCTCGTGCGCACAAGTCGTGCGCATTTGCCTTGCCAAACCGAGGGACACCCGGTGGGTTCCTGTTAAGCCTCATATCCGGCGCGCCGGCTGGCAACCCCTGCAGGCACTCAAAATGGCGCATAGCGCGATCTGGCAGCTGCCACTCTGCGACCTCGAAGTGGATCAGGGGTGTGCGTTGTAACCCGGAGAGCGTGAAGACGAACGACTCTCCCACCCGTCGCGCCAAATGTTTGTACGGTGCCCATCGCATCTGGCCAGGAGATAACGAGTCGAGCTCCCCCCGATAGTACGTAATGTTGTGATGGGGATCGTCTCTCCTCTGGTAGTGGCTGTCCTTCCGGCTGTACTCCCAGGCGCACAACCGAGGCCACACATTATCGGTTCCGTCCCTACGCGTGGGTGCGCCGGTAGCAAGGTGTTCATAAGACCACACCTGAGAGCAAAGACAAATTAAATAAAGTATCGTCAAATTTTATTGTCAATTCAACCCAAAAAAAAAAGAAACGAGCAAGTAATCAAGAATTGTATGATATACCTGCAATAGCGAGAGACATGCACATATCGCTTTGGAGTCGGGCCTCGTTGCCTTGTGCAATGCTCGGTAGAGGTACGCAAGAGTTGCGGCTCCCCAGGCATAATCCCCAACCTCCAGCAGGTTACCCAACAACGGTAAATATTTGACGCTGACGGTATTCTTCGACGTTGTTGGGAACAGAATTGCCCCCATCACCCACAAGAGGAAAGCTTGTGTGTACAGCACAAGCATCTGATCCGTGTAGTTATCCGGCAGAACCTTGTAGGTATCTACCAACCATTTCAACTTGATACCCCCAGTGCTAAATTGATCCTGGGGTATCGAAGTAAAGAAGTCCCTAGCGGTCCTCTTATTCGTTGCTTCCGACGGAGGAGCTATTACCGGCCGCCCCGTCACCGGTAACCCTAAGATGAACCCTACATCTTCTAGGGTAATTGTCAGCTCTCCGAGAGGGAAGTGAAACGTATTCGTTTCACTTCTCCACCTTTCAACAAGGGCACCTATTAAGTGCCGGTCAAGTTGTTGAAAGATCTGCCCACGCGTGAAAATCCCAAACCCAATCCCACGCAGTAATCTTTTCTGGGTTCTGTTCAATTTCCATGCTTTAAAATTATCGGATACTTCTACCGTGTTGAGAAGTGCTCTTTCCTACGAATTAATAAATACAATTTAAGCAAATTAAACGATATACAACGTTCCCAAGAATAACAAAGTTGATAAAATAAGTATCTTACTCCACCATCCCATATGAGCGTACTGATATGGTTTGCTTGGTCGTATAATACGGACGGATCTTCTGGTCCAGGGTTGAAATCCATTTTTCGCAACTGAAATTATGCAAAACGGCAAGGTTGGAAGCGTAAACATTCTCAAACATACAACGCTAGCACAGTCAACGCTAGCATGTGATCAGATAATACTCACATAAGTTCACATGCTGTGTATATGCAATGTACATAGATACAAACAGACACGGAATGAGATTTTACAAGTGAAATCACATGAACAAATAATACGCAATACACATATATAATCTATATATATGTATAGATACATTGACAAACGCTAGCACAATGCACCGCGCACACATTCAAAATCATGCATAAGCCGCGATAACAACTCTAGATTATGAACAAATAAAGGATTGGTTTGTGAACTTACGTGATTGATTCGTCGAATAAAGGATTTCTTGAGAAGAAATTGCGCCGATCTACTTGCCAACGCCGCTAGAAGAATTGTGAGAAGAAGGAATGAATAGCAGTTTAGAAGGAATGAATAAGGGTTTCGAAGTAAAGAAAGGGAAAAACGGTCCGCTACACTGTCTAGCGGACGGTAGGATAATGACAAAGTAACAGTCGTGCATCGACATGACTGACATTGACGGAGTCAGTCGTCCGCTACACTGTCTAGCGGACTACTTTTGGCTGTCAACGTGGGCCCAAAAAAGTGGTCCGCTAGACAGTGTAGCGGAGGGGGAGCAGGGGCAAAATGGTAAAAAGGTCCGTCCGCTACACTGTGTAGCGGACCACTGACAGCGCCGCAAAAATACGTGATCTGGGCCGTCCATCCCTTCGGGATGGACGGTCAGATCGCGCTAGCAAGATCTCCCATTTTGCTAGCGCTATCAACGGATCAGCTCATATATATATATATATATATATATATATATATATATATATATATATATATATATATATATATATATATATATATATATATATATATATATATATATATACCTTAAAGTGTGTTTGCTTATAACACTTCAATGTAATTTTCAGTAGGGATAAATAATGCTTCTGAGAAAATGTTACACGTGCCTCAAAGTCTAAATAATTCGATTACATTCCTTTCTTATTATTTCCAACAAAAGCAAAAATGCAAACAAAGGAACAAAGGCCAAGTTAAATTCACACATTTTTTTTTTTTGATGGATTTGGAGCTTATATTTTTTATTTCTTTCTTTTTTTTTTTAAAATATGCTTTAGATACAAAATTTTGCACTTTAAGCCTAATCCTAGATACAAGAGTCGTCAGCTGCGATTACAGGGTCTCCTTTCCTCAAATGCAAACAAGCTCTCCCATCGGAAGTGTTCTTCAAATTTTTGAAGCAGATAACCAATACAAGCTTTCATTCCTAACACAGAACAAAATCAAAGAAAGCAAAGACCTTAGTTAACCTTTTTCCTCAAAGAGCATCTCTTTTGCCTTCCATGAACAGCCCTCTTTTCTTCGTGCCTTTTGGAGCTATAAGCATCGTATCCTCCTTTGCACAATTAGGGTCATTACATGTGACCAAATGCCAATCTAAAAGGGAGATTCTCATTTGGCTTGTGCATGTTCCAAAACATGTTTTTACGGCTAATTTGCGAAATTTGTTCCAAATATGAAAGCCATGGAGTTCGTACGAGGGAACTTTCCTCTCCAAAGCGTTGCTTTGTTGGTTGTCTCCTAAGGGTTTCGCCTTTTTTTGCAAAATTTTATCTTGATGTACACCATCGTTGGGCAGAAAAATATTGAAGAGAGAGGAGAGAGGAGAGAAATTTATTCCCAAGATTCTCAACGGCACATTGGTTTGACAGAAGCTCTCATGGTAGATGAAATTTCCGGTTGACTTGCATAAACAAAGACATACCTAGCTACGTACATCAGCGAAGCAATCACCACCCTATGTCACCATGGGACCTTAGAAAGCTCATTTTGCTTGCAGCATTGAATACAAATTACCTTTCATTTGCTGTGCCATTAATTAAGAGGAAACAATCCTTCAATTTTGCAAACTCGGAAATTAAAAAAAGACTTGGAAGACTTGGTAAACTATATACCACAGGTATAGTATACTATGAGTATTTGTTAGTAAATAGGTGACAGAAAATGTTTGACCCCTACAACAAGTTGATGTCACGACCATCTTGCGTAAGGAAAATGCTTATTCATGAGATATATTCCATGATATTAAATAGACAGGAAAGATATTAAACGTCTAGTCAAGAGCTTATATATATATATATATATATATATATATATATATATATATATATATATATAGAGAGAGAGAGAGAGTGGCAAAGTCACTGCTTACGTGAATACTCTCTCTTCTCGCCATGCGAAATAAAAATTTCTTTCTAACATTAAACCAATTTTTAATTAAATTTATCACTTTCCTTTTATAAATTCAGAATTTTGATCATTATCATATGCCAAGCCATCCCCCTTTTATCTAAAAGTGATCACTCTTATCTTTTTTATTTGTGATTTTATCATTATAAGTTCCCTATTCAACCCTAAGTTTTCTCTAAAACCACCTGCTTTATGAACTAATTGCTAAATTAACTATAATTTTTTGTATATTTGTTGCAAAATGAAATAAGTAATTATCTCTAAGGGGCATATGCTCTTATTTGACTACTTTTGCACATTAATTCGTTGACTACCTTATGTTTCCACAATTATCCGTCTATCATAATGTTTCTAAAATATTTAAAGATAGACAATTATTATTTCTAAAAAAAAATGAAGATTTCAAAGGAAAATAATTTTTTCTACTAATATCAAATGAATATTATCGCATTTATCGCTTTCCATTTTTAAGTCTTTAAAAAGGTTTTTGAGCTATGTCTATTACCTCCTATTCTGTAGATGAAAAATTGAATAGTTTAGAAAATCCAAAATTTTAGTCTCATGTTTCTTACCACGTGATGACACATTTTTCGTCGTTATTGATTAGCATCGAATCTTGTATCACAAAATTCCGTTGTACGTATATAACTACGTTTATTATTTTATATAGTGGATTCATATTTTTGGATGGCTAAAAAGTCAACCGTTAATTACGTCCACAATGACCTCCGATTAAAGAAATGCAAATAAAATAATATAAAAATATAAACAAACCTTTTCATTTATGCATGAAAATTTTATGCATCATATATTCAAAATTTACATAACAATAAGATAAGAAAATGAAAAAAAATGTAGGATTCACCTTGAACCCATTTCTCTCTCTCCTTTTTTCTTTTATTTCTTTTCTTCCTTCCTGTCTGCCGCAACAGTGGCTCCCATTTCCTTTGCTTTGCTGAGTCTTCTCTCTTTTGTTTCTTCTGCTTCGTCCTTTCTTCCTCCTTTCTCTTGAGTCTTTCTTTGATTCCCTTTTCCTTCCTCCTTTTTCTGGTCCCTCTTTTTTGTTTTATTTTTGGCGAGGGAGTCTTCTCCATTTATAGCCAACAGAAGATAGTCTTCCCCCTTTTTTTGATAAGCCTTAGTTTACCTTTTCATTTCTTTGGCTTCCCATGATAAGCTTGGGCTCAAAGACTTCCCATACTCTTCCAATCATAAGCCACTATTTCTTATATTTCTTTATTCTCCAAATATTCAAGTACTTTATTTGTAATGTACTTCTCATTTGGATGGCATGCATGTCTAAGTTCATATCAATCCCTTCCTTGAAGCATCTTCAAAAGCCTTTTATAATGGAGCTATATCCATTAATTTTTGGGTTTTCTTTAATCTTCTTTTGTTAAAAGGCTACCCTTAAAATTGGGCTGACTTTTATTTGGATTAAAGAAAGGCCCAAGTCCGTCAAAATTTCAGTGCCAACAAATGCCCCTCGTGATTCGGACTTTTTGAACTTGTGAAAAGACCGGATCACGACTGATTTTGCAGCACAACTTTTTTCATTCTAGTCTAGACTTTTTGAGAGACAAACCACCTTGAAGTAAGTGACAAGCTTTGCAGGTCAGTTGTATATACTCGAGTGCTTATGAGCTTGTTCTCGTGCAACACATTTTTTCCTTCCTGCAGGCTTCTTCTTGTCGCCCATGACCAACTCATATATTCATTCGGTCTTTCTTTGCTAAAAGCCTAAGGGCACTGCAGTACTTTTGAAGAAGTTGCTGAGGTATTCTGTTGTTACCTTCGAAGTACGTATCAAGATGCCTTTGCTATTTAATGCAAGATGCCTACGTACTCAGAGGACAAAGTCATGTCGATCAACTCGAAGATTCATTTTTTTTCTTCTTTGAAACACTTCTTTTTCTTGGAGCTGCTCTTGAAAATGTCCCAAACTGCCTATGTAGTCAACCGAGTAAGCCATCACGCAGTTCAACAATTTTTACTAAAATTCTTTTTTTCTTTTTTGGAATATTGTGACCGAACTTGAGGAATATGTCTCAAGTGGCCTACGTACCTGAAGGATCAAGTCATCATGTAGTTCAACGACCTTTTTTATTTTTATTATGGAAAATAAATTTTCTTTTGATTATTACGACTGAACCTGAGGAATATGCCCCAAGCTGCCTACGTACCCGAAGGATCAAGTCATCACATAGTTCAACGACTTTTCTTTTTATGGGAAACATATTTTCTTTTGATTATTGTGACTGAACCTGAAGAATATGCCTCAAGCTGCCTACGTACCCTAAGGATCAAGTCATCACGTTGTTCAACATTTTTTTTGATACAAAATAAATTTTGTTTATCATTGTGACTGAACCTGAGGAATATGCCTCAAGCTGCCTACGTATCCGAAGGATCAAGTCATCACGTAGTTCAACCTATTTTTTTGATAGAAAATAAATTTTCTTTTGATCATTGTGACTGAACTTGAGGAATATGCCCCAAGCTGCCTACGTACCTGAAGGATCAAGTCATCACGTAGTTCAACATTTTTTTGCGCCCTAACTTTTGCCTAGACCGCCCTTTTTAGGGTTTTCAGCCTAGCGGGTTCCTCTTTTTTTTTTTTTGCCCCCTAACTTTTGCCTAGACCGCCATTTTCAGGGTTTTCAGCCTAGCGGGCATTTCCTTCATGGGTAGTATTTCTTCAAGAATCTTGCATTCGTGGGAGGGATTACCCAATCTCCGTCCATGGTGACCAATAGGTATGTTCCATTAGAATAGACCTTTTCGATGACATAAGGTCCTTCCCATTTAGGCTCCAGTTTTCCTTTGGTCCTTTAAGTGACTACGATTGGCGTTCGAACCATGAGGACAAGGTCCCCTTTTTTAAATGACTGCAGCCTTACTCTTTTGTTAAAGGCACTCTCCATCCATTGTTGGTACATCTCGAGACTCTGTTGAGCGATAAGCCTTTTCTCATCGAGGCTTTCTAGTTCGATCAGCCTGATCTGAACATTTTCTTCATCTGTAAGTGATTCTTGGATGGCAACGCGTAACGAGGGTATTTGAACCTCAAGCGGTAAAACTGCCTCGCTTCTAAACACGAGCGCATATGGGGTGGCTCGAGTTGAGGTTCTAAATGTGGTCCGATATGCCCACAAAGCCTCAAAAAGCCTTTCATTCCAACTTCTTTTGTTTTTGTCAACCATTTTCTTGAGAATCTTACACAAAGTCTTATTAAAAGCTTCTGCCAATCCATTCGCCGAAGCATGGTATCTGGATGAATGGTTATACTTTATGTTGTATTTGGCATAGAGCTTATATAATGCCCCTTCCTTAAAGTACTTTGCATTGTCGGCAATGATGGACTCGGGAACCCCAAATCTTTAAATTATGTGGGTCCTGATAAAGTCTGCAACAATGTCCCGCTTAACATCTCTTAAGGCAATTGCTTCGGCCCATTTCGAGAAGTAATCCGTTGCCGCTAAGATGTATCTGTGGCCTTTTGATGATGGTGGTGTGAATGGCCCTATGATATCCATCCCCCAAGCGGCAAATAGCCATGAACATACTGTAAAATGCAGAGGTTCAGGAGGGCTGTGAAAGAAATCACCATGAAATTGGCATGCCTGACACCTTTTAGCAAAACCAATACAATCAGCTATCATAGTTGGCCAATAGTACCCTAAGCGTTTTATTAGCATTTGTAGCTTAGGACCTGACTGGTGGGCTCCACAGGCCCTAGAATGAACTTCTCCCATGACTTCCTCAACTTTATCTTTAGCGATGCACCTTAAGAGCATTCCATCCAAAGATCTCTTATAGAGAGTATCTTTCCACATTACAAACTGTACGGAGCGCCTTCGAACCTCGGCTTGTTTAGCACGGTCATCTGGTAACCTCCCATCTTGTAAATATTCCATGAATGGTAGACGCCAATCTAACGGGTCGTCTTGTCCATCCAGCCTTTTTGACATTGTAAGGACCTCTTCCATTTGCACGTCTACAGTGACCTTTTCATAAGGCTGTAGTATTCTTTGTGCCCCCTCTGTTATTGTCATTTCCTTATTTTCAGAAAGGCCTAAAGAGGCGGCGAGGCTAGCCAAAGCATCTGCTCTACCATTTTCCCCTCTTCGAACATGTTGAATCTAAAGCTTTGGGAATTTTGATAATAGATAGTCTGCCCTTTCATAATAAGGGAAGAGGTTGGGATTTCTGATTTGATATTCACCCTTCAGTTGCTTTATGATCAATTCTGAATCTCCATATATTGTCAAATCTTCTATCGGAACCTCTAGGGATAGCTCGAGTCCCGTAATTATGGCCTCATATTCAGCTTCATTATTTGAACAACCTTCTGTTAGAGAGAAAGAATGGGAAATTATGCCCTCTTCTGGTGTAACGAAGACTATCCCAATACCAGCTTGGTTATTCCTCGGATTATTTCATTTTTCACCATCGGGACTTCTTGAAGCACCATCAAAATACATTTACCACCCTTTCTTAATCTCTGTTTGCATGACCTCTTCATCAGGGAGATCCAACACCAGCGGAGAATCATCTGAAATAAGGTGGGCTGCTAGAAAATCCGCTAGGGCCTGTCCTTTGACCGCTTTTTGTGGGACATATTTGATATTAAATTGATGGAGAATAACTGCCCATCTCGCAAGTCGTCCTATTAATACTGGTCTTGACAGAATGTACTTTAAAGGATCAGCTCTAGATATTAACTGGATTTCATGTTCTCCCAAATAATGCTTTAATTTTTGAAGAGCAAATACCAAAGCAAGGCATACCTTTTCCATGGCTGTATACCTTTTCACAGGGGCCATCAAAACTGGCGGTTTCATCAAGTAGTCTTTGATTCTGTCAAACGCCTCTTGACAAACTCGGTCCCAAACAAATAGTGCATCATTTTTCATAAGGTGTGAGAAAGGCTGACAACGCCCTGCAAGATTAGAGATGAATCTTCTGATGTATGCAAGCTTTCCTTGCAGGCTCTTGAGTTCTTTTAGATTTTTCAGGGGCGGCATCTCCAGAATAGCTTTCATTTTGGCGGGATCAACCTCAATTCCCCTGTGGCGAACCACAAAGCCTAAAAACTTTCCAGAAGAGACCCCAAATGCACATTTTATGGGGTTCATCTTTAACTGATACTTTCTGAGCCTTTCAAAAATGACCTTTAAGTCTTTGAGATGGTCAATACGAGTTTTAGTCTTTACTACCAAGTCATCGACATAGCATTCTATGGTGTCATGGAGTATGTCACCAAAAATGGCTGTCATGGCTCTCTGATATGTTGCAGAAGACACCTTTGGGGGTTCGAAAGGCTGTAAGAGCTTCATCTTTTGGAGCCATACGGATCTGGTTGTATCCCAAATACCCATCCATAAAGGACAAGACCTCAAATCCCATAGTGGCATCCACCAGGAGTTCTGTGATGGGGAGTAGAAAGTCATCTTTAGGGCAAGCTTGATTCAAGTCTCAAAAATCAATGCACGCCCTGATTTGACCATTCTTCTTTCTAACTGGTATGATATTTGCCAACCAAGTAGGATATGGGACTTCCCTAATAAAGCCCACGTTGACGAGCTTGGTAATTTCTACTTCGATCTGTGCTGCTAATTCAGGCCGAAACTTCCTTTGTGGCTGTTTAACAGGCCTCTTTCCATGACGAATGGCTAGCCTATGAACAACAACCTTTGGGTTAAGTCCAGACATCTCTGTATATGACCAGGCAAATACATCTCGATACTCTTTAAGAAAATTGGTATACTGTTGGACTTCTTCTTCAGACATCAAGGCGCTAACCATGGTTAGCCTCGGGTCCTTTTTTGTTTCGAGATTAACCTCCCTGAGCTCATCAATAGTGGCTTGACCCCCTTCTTCGTATTCTGGTAGAGCAGGAGAAGAATCTTCACATTCGGTTGCATATGATGTCACGTTCACTGTCTTCTTAGAATCTTGATATCATAAACCTCTTTTAAAGTGCTTCAATGTTTATCCAGTGAGTAGAGCATTAGCTTGTTCTTCATTTATCATTGTCTCAAATGGAGGAGGGCTATGGGTTGAGGTGCAATCCAAGACCTTTGGGAACATCTTCACCATCCTTGGACTATAAGTGGTTTTCTGAATGGTTCCTTTTAGCTTGATTTGCCTCTTATGGGGTTGTGCATGTGTGTTGTGAAAATCCCCCAACCCATAAAACTTGATAGGATCTGACCCCTTTTTATATGGAGGGACAAAGGAGTGTTGATAAGTCTCGACATATGAGCAATCTGTTTTCCTTAATGGCAAAACGAGTTCATTCTTGAATGCCTTCATTGTGCTTGAGGATCTTGATTCCTGCGCAGCCGGCCTTCTTTGTGATTTTGGGACGTGGACAAAGGTCTTCTTTAGAGGCTTGCTCTCCTTTTGCCTTTCTTTTCCCTTGCTTCCATCTACTGACACATGTTCATAAAAGCGTGCATCTGCATAATAGGCTTCCTACCATGAAATGGAGCTTTATCTGCTACGATGCACCCGTCTTTTCTCTCATCATCTCCCAGGACATATTTTAGGCACTGGTGTAGGGTAGATGGGACGATCCCGTTAGAGGACCCAAGGCCTTCCAAAAAGAACATTATATGAGGTGTCAGCATCTATCACCAAGAATTCGGTTTCATCTTTTATATCCTCAAACCTGGTGGTCAATTTGACTTTCCCCACCGGCCTTTGCTCATTCTGATTAAAACCTTGAATTACTACCTTGTTTGGCTGAAGTCTCGAAAGACGAACCCCTAAGACAGATAAGGTCCTTTTTGGTAACAGGTTTATCGCCGATCCCCCATCTACTAGCACTCGGGATATTGTGACCTCATTTACTTTACCAGTAATATAGAGGGGTCTGTTGTGACTTCGATCATCGATTTGCATATCTTCTTTTGTGAAAGTCACCATTGTCGAGGCACAAATTCTCTTTGAAGCATGCCGTTGATGTTTTTTGGTAATTCTTGGGGACTTAATTCTTTACAAAAGTCCTCGGGTTTTGTTAAAGCAAGGACTAGAGATTTTCGTAGCTCATCAGATAAGAGAAGAGCATCATATATGCTCAACATTGATGGAATCCTTTTTAAATGAGCCAGGACATCATATTTAACATCGTTCGCCTTGTCTCTTGTTAAGCGTCCCCTTGTACCAATATATCGACCAATTTTTTCTTGCGTCCATGGACAATATTAGCCTCTTGAATCTTTTCATGTTCTTCCCTAAGCTGTTGATCGCTTTCAGATATAGCTTGTGGCGACTCATTAATTTGGACCATGTTAATGGAAGCAACTGATGACTCATCATCACACATTTCCTGGATTTGGGGATGATAACCCAATTGGTTTAATGTTTGATTAATGGTCCTTTCTCTCAAATATAGAGGATCATTACGGTATATATTTTGCTCCCGTAAGAATATCTTCTCCATTTGATCCCATGAGGATATGTGTAATCTAGCTAAAGAACAATACCAGTCAAAGGCAATACCCCCAAGAGAGAGGGAAAATTGTTTAAGACAAAGGGCGGAGCTTCGCTCCGTAGGTCCGCATTGTCACAAGAATCTTTCAACATGACTGTTAGGGGAACCAAAACCCTTATATATAATGAAGTTAGGGAGTTTATATCCTTCAGGGAATTGGACTTGCCTTACTTCAGGTGGGTACAAATCCCGAGGTAGTGAGACCCCCGTATCTCTGGCTCTAGCGAACTCCAATGTCACATTAAGCAGATCTTCGGCCGAAATTTATGAGAAGGAATAATTTTGCACGAAGACTTGGTCAATGTCTTCCACATCATCGTACCCCATTTGCAATGGAGACGATACATAAAACCTTCTATAGAATTTATTAGCCAGTGTATCCCAGTCAGGGATAGATTCTGGGAGGAGGTTCAAGTACCAAGCGAGGGTCGTACCCTCCAAAGACAAAGGAAATTGCCTTAACAGGAGTGCTTGACTTCGTGCTGTGTTGCCACATATGGCGAGAAACAAAACAAGGTGTTTCCTAGGGCAACCAGATCCTCTATATAGATGAAAATGAGGAATGTTGTAGCCTAAGGGATACGGTACCCGGTCTAACCTGGCTGGGTATGGTGCTCTTATTATCTACTTCATCTTAATGATTGCTTTCTTTTTATCCATCAGGCTATTGTCCAGATCAACAGATATTCTTGTTCTGGCTAGGCTTGTCCTCTGCATATTTACAACAGATCTTGCTTGGTCACGAGCATTGTGTGTGACTTCAACATCTCTTGTACTGAAATCAACATCCACTGTGATGATGTTGCATGCAAACCGGTCATCAATGGAGAAATGGGAGCTTCCAATACTTTCCCCGTCATATGTCCCTGCTTGAGGATATGAGCTATCAGACTTGTAAGCATAAGAACGTGTCTCTTCTTGCCCCACTAGCAAGGACCTTAACTTTTCCTCGACATCTTCCAAGGTCACATCTTGTCCATCAGACACAAATGCTATATATTTTTCTCCATCACTGCTCAGTTCAGAGCTTGATTGATATTCTTGGGAAAAGAATTCATGGAGAGTAACGGGCAGTCTAGGAGGTTTGATTAGCAACTCCTTAGTGGTTGGATCTCCCTTGTCATTTTTCTTAGAAATCTTCTTCTTTTTCTTCTTGTCCTTAAGGGCTTTCAATCTCTTGAATTTCTTCAAGGCCTTTTGTTGTTTACTTACACGTGAGGCCTGCTTAGACTGCCATTCACGCCTTTCTTAGCACTCTTGCTTTCAAAAATGACCCACTCTCTCTCGTTATCAATGGAATGAGAGTCAAGTATGTCTGTTGAGTGAGGGCTGGACAGTCTCATCATCTCTTCTGGTCCAAGTGCAAATGTTATAGGGTTGGCTGTGGTTCTCTCAATATGAAGGAGGCCTATGTCACCTGCATTGATGAGATTTTGTATCCGTTCTTTTAGGACAAAACACTTTTCCATAGGATGACTTACCAAACGATGATAAGGACAGTAATTAGGGTCATTGATTTTCCCTTCCTCGCTAGGCCTTTTCACCTGAGGGAGGGTTATGAGGTCTTCTTTTAACAATTCCTCAAAAAGGTCCTTGACGATATCATCAGGGAAGGAATACTTTTTCTCCATCCTTTCCTTTAGTGAATTTTTTTTTCACTCCCACCATTTCCTTTTTCAACTGGGCTCTCAATTTCCTTTTTGTTCTTAGGAAGAACTGTAAGTTGCTTTCTTTTTTCCTCCACTAGAGCGGTTTCAACTTTGTCAGTGGCTCTAGGTCTTACCATTATTTGACCCAAGTGCATTTCGAGATCATGTGCTCTCGTACACAAGTCATTGAACCCGTTAAAGGTTTGTGATAACGGGTGTATCGAGAGTTCATGCTTAAAATTATATAAGCACATTTATAGCATTTCTCTTTGGCTAAAGTTATGAGAACACCTAAAGGTGAGAGCCTGCCATCTTGTAATGAAATCAGATGCTAACTCATTGTCACGTTGTTTTGTAGTGATCAGCTCTGATATACTCACTAGTCGTTCTGTATTACTAAACTGGTTGTAAAATTCCCTGATCAGAGTGTCCCAGTCAGGAATTGACCCTTCTGGCAGATTGGAGTACCATATGAAAGCAGGTCCTTCTAATGATTACACGAACAATTGTAGCCATAAAAGCTTATTTTTGCCTAGATGGTTTAGACGAGCAATAAAATGAGCTACATGTTCTCTTGGATTTCCTTTCCCATAGAACCTTCGAAAGTCTGGTTGAGTCAAGGTCGGTGGAAAAAGGACTTGGTCTACCCAGGATGGGTATGGTTTCGTGACCAAGCTATCAGTAGGAGTGGTCCCATCTTTGACTTTCCTTATTTCCCTTTTGACTACACTGTCGATATAAGATAAAAGTTTTGGGTCCAAACTTCCACTAGGTAGGTGATGTTGTTTAGAGTCCATAAAGGTTATGGGTTTGACTTGTCTTGGCCTCTGCATATGGTGTGCCAAAAGGTTGGGAGCTATGGTTGACATAACCATGATTTCTTATATGATTTGGCCCCCTAGTCATAAAGGTTTTTACTTGATCATGAAGCCTTGACTTGTCATGCAGAGATGATGACTTCTTCTTGGCAGTAGCTTTTGATAATTTATTCGTTAGGCCTTCTATCTATGCTGTCATCACAGCTATCTGATGTGTCATCTGAGCTTCTAGACGAGCAACCTTGTCATCAGAGGAGAAGCTATCTTCACTTTTATCATTTGGTATCAGACATTTCCTTGAACAATGAATTAATAGTCCCCTCAAAAAGTGCCCCTTTGGCTGCCATAGAGCGGGTTACACGAACTGAGCAGTCCTTATGATGTGTTGTTCTTTTGTCTTTCCGTGGGTTCTTTTTCTTTAGGTCAGTGCTAGAAGCTGTAGAGCTTTGACTATCAACCACACGCACTTCTTCCCTCACATTCCTTTTAGGCTTTGGCTGGCGGTTTAGTCCTTTCTTGGTTTCATTCCCACACACCGGTGACTCTGTGGGCCTTACTTCGCCTGTCTCAAGGCTCAATGCCTTATTTAGACTAGCAGCTATAACGGCTGCATCAGCCTGGGATGATTGGTTTTGAGAAGTGGATACATCCTTATGCCCCACTGGTCTTGACCTTACCACCATTGTAGAAACAAACTCATCATTTCCAGGTGAGATGTATCGCCTAGAGTTTCTTGATGGCACATGCAAGTTGGGTTCGCCATTGGCTTTCAGAGTCTTGGCCCTATAGAGGACTTTAATTTTACCAACATTTCTTGGTTGATTTACTTTAATTTTAACCGATTCCTGTCCATGTTGATTACTTTCCAATGGACTCTTTTGGGACCCAATGTACTTTTTGGATAGGACACCCCTTGGTAACCCAGTCACCGCTCGGCGACGCACCTGAGAGGGCAAGAAACATCCTCATGGATTATCCTGGCGAGGTCCAGGGGTTTTGACTGGGTGCGGCCTTAGCTTATGCCCCAGTGGCTTTACTACGTCGAACGCCTTTGCCTCATAGGTTGTGGCCTTGACCCTTGTTCTATAGATGGCATACCCCTATGAACTCGTGGCCTTGACCTTTGTTCAATAGATGGTATGCCCCCAGGAACTTGTGGCCTTGACCCTTGTTCCATAGATGGCATATCCCTAGGAACCTGTGGCCTTGACCCTTGTTCCATAGATAGGAGACCCTAGGAACCTGTGGCCTTAACCTTTGTTCCATAGGGGTTGACCCCTTGGGGACTTGTGGCCTTGACCTTTTGTCCCAAGGGGTATGAGCCCGTAGGCCTAGTGATCTTTGGGCTAGTGGTTATAGTGTTGCATGATAGCAATGCATCTTTATATGTCATCACTTCTTTCTTTCGAACCACAAGCGTGAGATCTTATGATTATGATTTCATTCCTGTCAACACTCAAAATATAAGTTAGTGCTTTGCGTATATATTTATTTTTGTTTTGTCAAAATGCCAAGTCGTAACATAAGAATATATAGCAAAAAGAACAAAGATATTGAAAATACTTTTCAGTCATGTATGGGTCAACCAAGTAAACCATTTTTTTTTTTTTTGAGTTTAGTTGATTTGGGGCATAGCGTTGCAGCAGTTTATATTTATGTTTCGTTATGTATAAACAGAAGATGCAACGAGGCCCGCTGGTAAGGCCCACCATTCACCGCCATGAGGTTCATGGGTCAATACCACTTGACGGTAGAACTACTACACCCCATCATCTTTTTTGCTTTTCTGCTGTAGCCATTTTATTTCTGCTTGAACAATAACTTGACCAAATTGACACATAAAATATGAACAGCAAATAAAGAAGCAGAAACATTTTTTTTTCTCAAAAATATGCAACTATTTATGTATATATATAATATAAAAAAATGCATTTCTAAAAATGGGAGGAGGAACAAGTCCCACCGGGCGTGCCAAAATTTGATGACACATTTTTCGTCGCTATTGATTAGCGTCGAATCTTGCGTCACAAAATCTCGTCATACGTATATAACGACGTTTGCTATTTTATATAGCGGATTCATATTCCTGGATGGCTAAAAAGCCAACCGTTAATTACGTCCACAACGACCTCCGATTAAAGAAATGCAAATAAAATAATATAAAAATATAAACAAAACTTTTCATTTATGATGAAAATTTTACGCATCATTTATTCAAAATTTACATAACAATAAGATAAGAAGATGAAAAAAAAAAAGGTAGGATTCACCTTGAACCCATTTCTCTCTCTCTCTCTCTCTCTCTCTCTCTCTCTTTTCTTTCTTTTCTTCCTTCCTTTCTACCGCAACAATGGCTCCCTTTTCCTTTGCTTTGCTGAGTCTTCTCTCTATTGTTTCTTCTGCTTCGTCCTTTGTTCCTCCTTTCTCTTGAGTCTTTCTTTGATTCCCTTTTCCTTCCTTTTTTTTATGCTCCCTCTTTTTTTTTTGGCGAGGGAGTCTTCTCCATTTATAGTCAATAGAAGATAGTCTTCCCCCTTTTTGATAAGCCTTAGTTTATCTTTTCATTTCTTTGGCTTCCCATGATAAGCTTGGGCTCAAAGACTTCTCATACTCCTCCAATCATAAGCCACTATTTCTTATATTTCCTTATTCTCCAAATATTCAAGTACTTTATTTGTAATGTACTTCTCATTTGGATGGCATGCATGTCTAAGTTCATATCAATCCCTTTCTTGAAGCATCTTCAAAAGCCTTTTATAATGGAGCCATATCCATTAATTTCTAGGTTTTCTTTAATCTTCTTTTGTTAAAAGGCTACCCATTAAAATTGGGCTGACTTTTATTTGGATTAAAGAAAGGCCCAAGTCCATCAAAATTTCGGTGCCAACACCACAAAAAGCAGCGAACTACCGGATCTCCCCCCCCTCCCATCTTGAAGTTCCCTTACGCTATCCCCATGCCCAAAGAAAAGAGCTTGCTTGAGGAGGACTTACTGAATGCTAGAAAAAAAAACGAACTTTTTGCCTCCTATTCAATTAGTTTTAGTTTATTTTGTTCAATTTATCTTTGAGTACAAGTTATTCATGGATAAGATTCAAAAAAGCTCCAAAGTTTCTCATACTTATTCCCAAATTATATCTCCCCCCAAATTTCTTTACTCTCTTCATCTGCACAATTCTCTCCCTCTCTCACACGGCTTCTTGTTACTATCATTTCCTTCCATGCTATGCTTATCATTTGGTTTTTATTGTTCTATATTGTTTAAGTTCTAATGTACTATAGCTTTATAACATATACTCGCACTCTAACAACAACTATTGGTATCTGAATTGTGACACTTTTTAATTCATGATTCGTATTTCTTTTGTCATTTTTATAGTGTTATTCTAACATCTTTGCATTGTTTACGTACATTGTGAATTGGTAAGAACATGTTCTACAAAAATGGAAACAATTCCTCCCATAGTATGGCCGTTCTATTTATATCGTTCCAAAGTATATTTTACAAGCTTTATTATGTTTTCTCTATTCCATTTACATTAGTGACGAAATACGACTCTTTAAGTGACTGGATGATGTGAATAAGCATAAGATAATGTTGAGTAAATTACATATAAATCTTCTTTTTCTCCTCTTAATAACCTTTTTTCTCTACTTAAATCAACAAACTGTTTGCTTTCTGTTCAAAAGGAGACAAGAAGCTTGGAGACAAATTTTAATCAGGATCAATTAGAAATAGTAGTTCAGTCATGTTTGATGTATTGTTAAACAACTAAACTTTATTTCATGAATCGATCATGAAATAGTTATCTATTTCTTGAATGCTTTTATGTTTCTCTTGATGCAAAAAATGCCTCTTTTTATTATTTCTAACTCCACTTTTTTTATTTAAGTTATCAATTGAAAGTTTCAAATTTAGTGACAAGCATATTTAAAGAGTATATTTTTCCTATAGCACTTGCTAAGGAGTAAAATTAAAGGACAATTCCAAATATAAAACAATATTTGGAGACCATGACAACAATTTATGCCATATCTTGTTTCTTAAAAAACAATGATCGAACTATAGTGTGGGAATTGGTTTATTTATATGTTATTACCAACTATATGTTCACTACCAATTCTTGGAATTTCGAAACTTTGTTGCTATATATGTTGTGTGGATGAAATTTTTAGTAGTTGTAAGGACAATCTTCTCATGTGCAACGCACGGGGTCAAAACTAGTTTAACATAAAAAAATAAAAATAAAAACAACTTAGTTCATAAGGACCTTGCACTAAATGTTGCTCTTTCAGCTTAAATTTTTTTTTTGCTATTCTGTGGTACTTGAGATTTATCTTATTTCAGCGTGTTGAGGACAAATATAGGTAGGGTTTAATTACTAGCCAGTTTTATGGATCACATAGTATCACAAACTTAGGAACATTCCCATCTAGACATAGTCAATTGTACCTGAATGAGGCCCTTAGGCCCGATACCCTAGTATTTGGGCGATGTTAGGTTGGGCAAAGCCAAGTGTATTAGGTTATGGCTTTACATGTCATGCCCGTTGTGTAGTCCAACGACGCCTATATTTCCATGCGCACCATTGTGCTAGGCATCCCACACGATGAGCCCATGACAAATACCACACCCAGTTCCTTGCGCCCTAGCAAGGAAGGAAACAACTTTGCCAAGTCTCGTCTTATGCTAGCACCAGCACCCCCATGTGCTACAATTACTCTTTGTAACTTCCTCAAATACCCCCTGATACTCGTCATCAAAGAGGTTTCAAACGCACTGCCTATTGCCCTTGGTGGTTATCATTCTAGTACAAAGGCTCTACTAGTTATCATGGATCCATGGACATTCTGATGCATATATAGTCGGTAACAACTTAATGAGGCCGTAGGTCCTTCTCCTAATAGATAGCCCAATGTTTAGGCAATGTTAGGATCGGTGTAAAACCCAATGCGCTAGGTTATGGCATTACACGTCAAGCCCGTTGTGTGGTCCAATGCTTATATCTCCATACATGCCTTCTGCGCTCAGCGGCCACACAATGAATCAACGACAATAGGATGAAGATGTTATTTTGCACAATACTTTAGATATACAAAAGCAATGATATAACTAAAGTTGGGAAGTAGAAAATTTCATTGATTCCACTGGAATTGTTATTCTTCCTTTTTTTTTTCTCCTTTGGTTCAGGTGGTAGGAAGTATTCACAGCTAATTTCCTGCCAATCGAGACTAAGGATGTGTTCGATAACCCAATTCAGTAAAAACTGAAAATTTTCAATGACTTAAAATGAAGTGCGTTTGATAACCAACTTTTTTTATCACTTAAAGTAATAAGTGGCAAGTCAATTAAAGGCCAATATTTTAAGTCTCTCATAACTGACTCATCACTTATCACTAAAAATACTTAATGGTAGGTCATTAAAACATTTAACTCATAAGTGACTAATATGCCCTCAATAGCTCCTTATTTGCCTCCTCTTCTCTCTAATTGTTTCATTGTTTCTTCTATTTCCTCTAGATTGAGCCGAAGCAGCAATCTCTTCTCACGTGCTCTCCTACCACAATTGCAACTACGTGATTTCTTTATTTTCTCATGGTGCTTATTATATGGTGTTGCTTAATTTGTGGATGTAAGTTGGATTTTCTTAATACTTATCACTTAATTCTAATTGAGATGATTAAAAGGTAACATAATTTTACATAAAAAAAATAATTACTATCATGATGCCGCCTCAATTAATTTACTGGCAGCACATCCTCTACCACACTACAATCACCACCATAACCATTATTTCCTTTTACTACCACCACCACCACCACCATAAGGAAACGCCACTTCCACCACACCATTACCACCTTCACCACGTCCATATCCGTCAAAACCATCTAAATATCCACCACACTACAATTACTATTGTAACTGTCATGTCGCTGCATATCGTTAACACCACAGTTACCAACAACACATTTTCACGCACCACTATTGCTACCATTGATACTTTTTCTCTGCCGCCACCACCAACATGATTTTGGCCAGAAAAAAGTTATAAAGTACATAAATAAAATCAGAATTTTAGTAAAACAGAAAAATTTGTAAATAAAATAATTTTCAGATATTCAATTTTAGTTTACCAAACAGGTTAACTTATTTTTCAATCAAAATTCAGTTGCTTAAAATGTTCTGCTTTACAAATTCAGCGCTTAACGTTTTCGGTACTTAATTGTATCAAACAGTCACTAAGTCTACTCTCTGGGTGATCTTAGAGGCACGTCCCTTACATTTGGTTCGATGCATTTTTCCATCCATTTGCCCATAAATCATTGGCAACAATGGAAATAACAATAATCCAATTAACCAAAGTTTGAGCCCACATGAGTGCAATCATTAGGATATTATAAAGTATAGTGGATTACTCACCGAAAAATTATTAAAAAAGACTTGGTAGTCTTCGCAAACATCAAAATAGTGATCTACTCTCATGTATGTGGGATTTACTAAATAGGTGAGAGAAATGGCTGACACCCACGCAAAGAACTATTGGATCTAGATTCCATTTTCCAAAACAATGGGTCTTCCATTGAATAAGATGGAGAAGTATATTCAAGAATGGAACTTAACGTGTTAACATGAAAACCAACTTAAGGAATAAGAAGGGTCTTGAACTAAGTTTTACTCAATGTTGCATTAATGGAGAACTTATTTTAAAAGTTTATCTTCTCTTGTCCCCCAAAAACCAAAGAAAATTTATCCTGTCCCACGTGTACAGTCTAAAACAAGGGGTAGAATGGGATGGGAGTGAAGGGATGCGAGATAGATCCAAGAATGGAACTTAATTAAAATCGAAACCAACTTAGGTAATTTTTGATAAACTGAAAATTAAGTGTTAAAAATTTTAGTGGTAAAATTTGAAAAATTAAAAACTTTAAGCTGATGAATTTTTATTACTGAAAAATGAGTTAACTTGCTTAGCAACTAAAATTAGATGTCTAAAAATTCTTTCATTTCACGAAATTATCCATTTTAGAATATTTTATTACATTTGAGTGCAAATATGATATCTTTTTATTGTCGATACCGTGTTCGTTGTGTCGGTGATGCTAATGAAGTAATAATGATAGTCACGGCAGAAATGTGCTGATGATGGTGATGGCAATGGTACGTGAAGATGTAGCTTTGATAAATGTGATGGTGGTAAGAGGTGGCGACATGACGTTCATGGTGGTATTTACAGTGTGGTAGATATCAACATGGTTTTGGCTGATGTGGAGGTGGTGGAGGTGGCAGTGTCCTCTTAATATGGTGATGATGGTGGCCGATGTGGTAGTTTCGGAGGCTAGGTGATGGTAATTGTGGTGGTGGTGGCAAAAAGGGGTTGTAGTGATGGCTCTAATGTGGTGTTGCCAACAAATAATTGTTTATGGTGTTATCATGGTGGCAATTATTATTTTCAAATAAAATTTTGCACAACGGATTTTAATCATCTTGGCAATTATTATTTTCAAACTCAATTTTTTGTAATAAATTTTAACCATTCTCACTTAAATTGGAGTGCTAAGTGAGCACTTTAATCTCCAAAAATTGGAAGTCTTTCGGTCTCTTTCTATAAAAGTCTCTCTAAAACACTCTAGTCTCTTTCTAACTTTCGAACCCTAGCAGCACCTCTCATGCACCCCACTGTACATCAGCGAAGGTGAGCCAGCTGCCAATGGCCAGCACAGTCAAATGTTGTCATAATGTTTTTTGTTTTGTCCCTATGGTCTTATGCAAGGAATTCACAATGCTTGGCCAGCAACATAATTGGTGAGTCGATCGCGGCGACTTGGGTTTAGTTGTCCCACTTATTAAGTAAAGAACAAACTTTATCTCTTATCTGAATTGTAGGAATCTTCTTTCAATTTTGTATATAATGATAATTAATAGTCGTTAAATATTTTTAATGCATTTTGTCTAATACTTTTAGCGATAATTATTAGCAGCACTTTTCTATCGTCATTAAATAAAAGTTACTAAAAATATTTAGAGACAATTGATTGCAGTTATATAGGGGGTAGGAGGAAGATTCCTCCAACCGGAGTAGCAGCCAAATTTTTATCTTAAGTAAAATCTATGAGATTTGTTATACAGACATGTTGGTGTAAGCATGGATCTCGCGAGATCTTTTCAAATTTATGTGATCTTTCAATCCATGAGATCTTTTCAATCCACAGTGCCCTAACCATCGAAGTCTTGATCAATTCATCCAGTTGGAAATAGGATAATTGAAATTTGGGGCTCAGTGCCTCATCGTCTGCGATGGTTGGGATCTTTCTCAATAACTAGTCAAGTTCTAGTTTTGGTGGTCTACTCTAGCGAGGCTCATATATTTTCATTGCACACATATGGAACCTTTTTCCTACCACTTCTTGCCTATCTTAGTGAGTGATTAATGGTTGTTGGGCATAAGGTGGTTTGTTCGGTCTAATAGGTCTAAAAGGGTTGTTTTAGAGCGATTCTTGAGTTTCCAATTATGTCCCCACCTTTTTTCTTTAGATCGATTATCATAGTTGGTTAGTAGTGGATCGATTATCATAGTTGGTTAGTAGTGGGTTTCCTTGAGGGAGGGAGGGTAAGGGGGATAGTGCCTTGGGGGCTCGCGTTGGTCTAGAAGGGTGGATGGGTTAAGGCCCCAGGCGGGTGGCAAGCTAAGGCCTAGAGGTGTCAAATGGGCCGGGCTTGGGTCGGCCCATCCCAAGCCCAACAGGCCTCCAACAAAACGGGCCGGGGCCAGGCCAGTGGGGCTGCCAAACAGGCTGGGCCAGATTGGGAGAAAATCTGGGCCCAGTCCAAGCCCTGGCCCTAGGCTGAATATCTAGGGCAGGGCTTGTCGGGCTCGGGCCCGATTTTTTTTTCTTGTTATTCAAAATAATATTATTATTTTACTATCTATTTTGTTATTATTATTTAATAATATAAATACTAGTTTTTTATATATTTTTTAACAGTTATTTTTTTACGCACGGTACCAGTACTAATTTATATGTAAGAGGTTGGAATTAGTCGATTTGGTATTTATTGACAAATAAGTTCGGCCCATCCAAGACAGCCAAGGCCTCTTCAAGGAGGCTCATGATTTCTCACGGTTCGATTGTAATCTTTGTAATCTAATTCTTATTTTACGTCAAACATATCTTTGATTATTGCACCAAGGAAGAACGATCATCATAATTCATGTTTAGATTCATTGCTCATTCGATCATCGTTGGACACGCACACTTATGTATAATAATGTGTGTATACAATAATACTGGACCAAAAGAAAGCCTGTGTGTAGGGCCAAAAAAAGGCCAGAAATAGGGTCAACCTTAGGGCCAAAAGGGGGCTAATTTTTTGGCCAAAAAAGGGCCAGGCCGGGCCAAACCAGGCCCAAAAAAGGGCCATTTTGGGGCAGGGTCGTGCCAGGCCCGGGCCTGTTTCTCAAAAAATTCGGTCTGGCCCTGGCCCAAGCCCTAAGGGTTAGGGCCAGTCCGGGCCCAAAAATGAGCCTGGCTGGGCGGGCCAGCCCGCGGGCCACCCGGCCCTTTTGACAACTCTATTAAGGCCCCGGGCGGGTGGCAGGGATGTGTTTTTAAGGTGTATCTGTATATCATTTAATAAACAAGTTCGAGGTGGGGGTGGGGTACTTAGGACCTACTATATTGGTTGTATCCTCTTGTTGTGGTTAGTTTAACTTATCCTTTTTATAACGACGAGGCTGCATTGGTACTTGGATGTATCCATGAATGCTAGCGGATCTTACACTTATGGCAATCCCCTGGTTTGAGTTGTGACTTCACATAGGGGGTCGACTTAATGTCGATCTTGCAGCCGCTTGTTCCCAGTTATCTAATGTATGTTAGCTTGTGTTCAAATCTTTGTTGTTTTCTCCTTTGTTGAGCTTCCATTAGTTTGAAATAGTCATGAGATGTGATGATTCTATTTCACTTACGGCGAAAATGTAAAGCCAAAAGGGTAACCTTTCACATTTCTATAACATATTATCTTATCACTGTTATTTCTTTATATACCAAAAAAAGTCATACATATTCAATAAATCTACCTTGACTTAAAACATTGGTGTATACGTTTCAAGTGATACATTATTTTTGAATTTTGAGCAATTAATTGCGTTATTAAAAACGTCCCCCTTAATCGTCGATGAGTAAGGGTCTTCAAGTAAACATTACTCAATGTTTCCATTGATGAAGAATTTTTTAATAGTTTATCTTGTCTTGTCCCAAAAGAAAGAAAAAAAGGAAAATCTTAATCTTGCCTCACGTGTACAATATCTAATCTGGCTAAATCACACGGCCCAAAAGAAACACAGGCCTCTATAACTGAGCTACAAAGGCCCAGAAGTGTTTATCTAAATGAGCCCAAATCGCTTATAAATAAAATACAAATGGGTTGAAAAGGGGATCAAACAACATAGATGCATTTTCATAATTTACTAGTATTAAATTTGAGAGCTGCATATGAGACCGTTCATGACTATTTAAGAACTCATACTTATACGTCGAATACTAATAACAACTGATGTTATTTTCATTTTTTATGAGTTTTCTACCATTTTTAGTAACAATATCAATAACACATGTGTTGAAACTTTTACTAATAAAACTCACTTAGAATAGTATATAAAGCTATATAACATAAGAGAATATACAATATGAGAGATAATTATGCGTATATACAAACACATATACAAAATATTCTATATGGCTTATAATAAAGTAAAAGGAAGGAGATTAGTTTTGTTAGATTGTAAAAACATGTTAGAGTTGTGTAAAATATTAAAAAGTTTCAAGATTTAAATAAAATATAGATTAGAATGAGATATAAATTTAAAATTGAGAGAGAGAGAGAGAGAGAGAGAGAGAGAGAGAGTTTATTTAATTAGTTCAATGGCATAAAGAGAGGTATGCCAAGTAGGAAAGAAAATGTTACATTCTTTCGGTTTCAGTTTTCACACACATACACATAATGCATCTTTTTTATGTTTCTAGAAAACATGAAAATAAAAATGAAAAAAAATTAAAACGAAATGGGTCGTAAATGGGCGACCATCATAGACTCGTTAAGTAGAGGCCCAATTGCATATGGAACATTGAAAATCCAAGTTTGTTCTAATTTCCAAGGAGCAAAAAATTCAATACGAGAGGACGTAGCCCGATAACTTGTGATGAACCAACATTTGTGTCACAACGTTACTGCAGTTATATAGAAACTCTAAACTTATAAAGTTAGCTCTACTCCACTCGCTCTTACACAAACTATTCTAAAACTAGAGTACATGATGATTTGGACAGTAAAAATAAAAAACAAAATCAGTTAAATTTTTTTCTTTTTTACAAAACAGATGGGTGTTTGATTACCCAGTTTTTATTTTGAGTTTTTTCTTTTGGGTGTTTGATTACCTAGCTTTTATTTTGATTTTTTCTCTTTGGTGGTGGTTTATGGTGGCGGTGGTGGGGCGTGTCGGTGGCTGACGGTGGTGTTGGCCGGCCGCCAACGGTGGCAGGTGGTGGTCATCGACTGTGGCTGGTGGCTGCCAGCCACTGGAGGAGGCTGCAAGTCGCCCGCGGTGGGTAGTGGCGGTGGCTGCCGACCGTGGGATGGTGGTGGTGGTCTCAAAATAAAAACCGAAAACTCATTTTTGAAGTTTTAAAAAATAACCTTATTTTAAAAACTGATTTTAAAAACTGAAGAAAAAAAAAATAACGAAAACTATGTGTCAAATATGTTTATTTTCTCCAATTTACAAAATTAGAGAAAAAAAACTAAAAAATTAAGTGTTATCAAACATAACCTAAATTATACTTTCTCGCGGAGAAGAGAGAGCCGAAGATTAGGACCAAAGGTGGATGATGATCCACGAAAGAAAGCTAGCAACTTTGACATCTTCCCTACTGTCTGCTTCTGATGTCAAATGAGCCCTATGGTCTTCTAATGTCTCACATGGCACTGTTGAACCTAATACTTCATAAACTAATTTATTTCCTCCAGATCCAAAAGGGCATTGGAGACGAATATATATTAAACACTTGTCTAGTTGATCATGTGGTTCTACTTATCAAGAACTCAGTGAGTCATTGTCATTGGTTCATGGAGATTTATTATTTGAAATTGCATTGCCTTTGACTCAGATCTTCTATGATGTTGACTCTTAGTAACAAGAAAGTGGAAACTGACCAAAAACTACTACAGACCACACAAAATGGCTGGAAAAAATGGGTTAATCTATTAGAGTTGTTTGCGGGGAAAATGGTAAAAAGTAAAACCAAAAAAAAAGAAAGAAAGAAAGAAAGAAACTACTCTTTGACTGTAAATGAAAATTCTACTCTATTGGTTGGGAAGTAGCAATATGGACCATCAGATGCCAATGTATACAAGCGTGCAAAGATGTTACTCCCACGGAAAACCATTTGGAGGTACGTCCGAAATGTGACATATATCACAGGGGATTAGTTAAATTTTGCGGATCTTGAACATCTCCACTCTGGTTAGGGTAAAACTCCACAGAGGACATGGGCAATCCCTGTGGTTTGGTTGCATTGCAAAAGAAATTCTGCATTTGGTTGCTCAAAAGTTAAAATGAACAGAAACTTTCACTAATTCCACATTTAACTGTTTCCCTCCTGCACACGTACCTACTAATATTACAGTTCTTGACCATACATCTTGAACTTACTAATCATACTGAAATCCTAAAACAAAATTTGGAGGGAACATGAAAATCAGTCACTAATACAAATCAAAGTAATTAAGGAACAACCACCTTAGTGCTAAATCAGTTACTTGTTCTGTATAGGATTTGGACCGCTGGCGGGTTTCTTCCTTAGGGTTTGCTCCACAGCTTTCTTGGGCTCTTCTCTGGCTACACTCGGCTTGTGCTGATGTAAAGAAGCCACTGAAGACAACAATGTCCTTGAGGCATATCTGTCTCCAAGAAAAGCAGCGGTAGCAGTACTAGTCTTGTCTTCATGATACTCGAAATACAGTGAAGAAGAGCAGATGAGGGTGCCAAACAGAATAAGAGCAAGGAAAGCTGCCAAACTTCTGCGATGGATCTTCATCAGGGTATGTCCTCAACTGAAAATGAAAAGTTAGAGAGGGCTTAAATGGTGGAAGAGTTTATATGGGCTGCAGCAGCATGCATACTAGGCTTGGCTACTACACGTGCTTTGCCATCAGGCCCATCACCTTTATAATAGCACGTACTTCACGTAGTAGGCAGTATGTGCTGAATATTTTCGTCAAAGAAAACTTGTTTATGCTTGTGTGTGTCAGTGTGTGTGTAGTCATAATTTTGACTAGATGTTGAACAATTGTGCTTTTCTATTTATTGTTAAACTTAATAGAACTCCATAATCAAAGCCAGAGCCAAATTCATACTTGCTTTTTCTTTCCGTTGATTGCTAGTATACGTACCCGGTACTAGTATAGCAGTCCCAAATAGTTTGAGAAGTAAGATACATTCTCAACGGTTTTTATCATAAGACGACCAATTCCGTTGCCAAAACACAAAAACGGTTTCCAAATGGTCGTAGTTAGCAATTTTACAAAATTGGGTTTGGTTGAAGAAAATTAGGGGTGTCTTAATAGGACCCTCCAACGGCTAATCGATCCGTCATTTGTACTTTTTAAGTTTCTTAGGATAGCTTTTACCACGTAATTCGGTTCCGTTTATATAGGAAGAGAGAAAGATTGGACCCAAAATCATCTTAAGTGAAATGCCGCAAGGCAATAGAAGAAAAAGTTTCGTTGACATGCACAAATTTTGAAGAGAAAGTTGGGAGAATCAGGCACTAATGCACTTAATTTCTAGATAATACTAATTTCCTTTGTGTGTTTCTGCCAAAAAAAATTGAAGTGCAAGAAATTGAAGGCATTACATTGGGAAAACTTAACAAGTGCAAGAAAAATATACATTTCATAATTTTCTACATCTACCTACCCAAACTCTTAAGGAAATATGATTCCTGCCTATAGAGGACTTGGACTGTCTCATTGCGTAGGAGACTCGAGTAATAAACTTATCATGAATTTCTCAACGATATCCGATGATGATGACAATTCCGCCTATTTTAATGTACATTCATTATAACGTTAACCAAGTCCTTTGGTGTTGAAGTGAGAAGGCACGACATGATGTATATTGATATCGATTGAGGTGTTTGATGGAGTTTGGCTGACTGAATCCATAAACCTACATATAGAAAGTCCCCGTATTCTAATTTCTCAAATTGAATATGTGATTAGAGGTTGAGTAGCTTATCATGGCTAATCATTAGGATTGAACAGTGATGAAACAGAACCAAAATTTTATCCTTTTTTCTGTTCTTCGAGAAGTTGGAACTTGGAAGCGGCTCATTTATTTGATGCCGATCATGTGATGCTGAATTGAGTATCACTGCGTTTTTGACTGAATTCAAACCTAGCTATCCTACTCAATCTCTAGATTAAACTACAAACTAGTCCATGTGAAGCCTCATCAGACTGAGATTAAACTATGTAGGTTCATGTGCCAATGCGCATAAATCCAAATTAAATCAACAACAATTGAGTTTTTCTCTTTCGTACCATAATTGCTCAGTGGCTACGTACTAGCTAGATCGATGACTCATCTTTCCTCTTCAATAATCATTCGTCTTCTTTTTGGGAAATGCCAAGCTTCTCTTTAAGTTTGTAAAACGGCTGGTTTTTCAGTAAGAAGTTGAGATTGTCAAAACACTGGCAAGCAGCTCGTAACAAATTCGTAATAACAATTCTAATGTAAGAGTAACTATAAACACTATGAGTAGTAGTATGGATCCGTTACGAGTCCGTGGTCTTAAGTCGACAGATTCAGCTACAAAGGTCCTGTTACTATTGAGAACAGCATGTAGGCAATTTGTACGTCGAACATGGATTCCATAAGGTATATTTTAGTTATTTTTGGCCATCCATTGTTTACAGTTGAGTGGCTGTATTTTCTTCAAGGATCGATCTTCTTCCTTTTCAAGATTGATATGTGACCTGGAACTCCTCAACTTGAGGGTGTTTTATATTGGCCACCACCAGAGCAAACACCCTTAGCAATTCTCAATAAAAGAACACAGGAAGAATCATCCTTACTATTGTAGCTCATGTGGCCTTTTCTGTTTGA